>JASVEL010006240.1:0-146742 GCA_032618575.1 Nicotiana noctiflora
TTTTGGACCATATACCCTGCCAAATTACTAGAATAGCAGTACCATTTTCTTTAATCACCAGAAAGATCGATTCTTTAAATCACCTGCAGCTGCCCGCGCTGCTAAATAATTTTAATGACTCCCCATATATTATGAACTGATCACAAAGCTTTGAATATGCCATTATCAACTTTCCATAACACATCGCATATTCCATACCACACTAAGATAACATGGAAATTCATATTCCTTTCCTACGCCGCAAACATCGGCGCACTCAACTAGTCAAGGGCTTTCATGATCCCATATTGAGAAAACTCATTACACATTCCCAGCCTTGCATACCAACAGGAAAAATACACTCATTTTCAAACCACGGTATAACACATCGCAAACTTTTTCTCTCAATTACATTGCATAAATTAAACCGTCAGGACTGAGTCCTTATACCCATATCAAGTTACACAACTTCCAGCACTCAAGAGCTTTGCTGCACAATATCTGCAAGACTCATCACTTCAAACACATACCATGAATTAATCGTGCTCCTTATCATACCGCTTCGGTTTATCAACAAGTTGCTCCATTTACTCAATTTCTTTTCTGAACCATCTTTAACTTAGTATTAGCCTTTACAGTAGCACTACCATAACTCAACTCATGTTACCACACGAGACTCGTACATAAGACCACACGGTCTAAAACCCATAGGCCACTCTCAATGTTTCCCGGGAGTACCACATTCTACAATACTTGTTTTGAAGAACTTCATGCGATTTTTGAATTAGTATCATTACCTTCCCATACGGTTACATAGAATCCCATCATTCACATAATATAACACAAGTCTTGATTTCTTCTAACGAAACCAGTGTCTTTAGCCACATGCACAATCTTAAGACACCTGACTGTTACAAGTAAAATCTTGAACACCGAAAAACAATTCTCGGGCGTCATTCACCCTTATTCAGCTGTAATTCAAATATCTTATTGAACAGGACCACTCGTGCCTTGCTAAAACTCTGACACCGCAGAACATGATTACATACAGATACAATTAGATATCTTCCTTTTATATACACCGAACACTCTTTACCAACATAAGTTTCACAACATCCTAGTATTTCTTCATATCTACGAAGCACCATAACCTTTATCAAAATTTCCCAACATACCTAGAGACAGAGCCAACACAGCACACGATAGTGCAATCAGTTAATCAATAACAACCTCCCCAACTTAGCTCGGAGTCATACATCAAAGCACTGTTAGCCACTCATAGCCTTCTTACTCAAATGATGCAACAAAGTTCTAGTTAGATTAAACTCAAGTCATTTACAAGCTTCGGTGGAGGTTCGAATCATCAGAAATATTAATTCTTTTGAAATTCTTGCATTCATTCACACACAACAGTTACGCCCACTCTTTAGGTGACAAAAATCTTTTCTATGTCCCAAATTTTCCAAAAATTTCGGTAGAGTTTCCTTTGTAAATTGGCCTATCCACCTGCCAGAGAATCACCAAACCATTCTAACAATACATCCACAACTCAACAAGATATCATAATGTATTTCAACAACATTAAATCTCAATAATATACGAATTATATTATCACAATTTATACTTGAACCTGCGTTGTACTTGCTCGAATCATAACACATATCAAATACCTTTCAATTACACATGAGGATCAACCCTCCTACTTCTTCTCAATTTATCATTTCATCACAATACCTTCCACCAGGATACACATAGCAAAATCACTTTAGTCTTCCTGAGTTTAAACTCGTTCCACTACACATAAGGCACTTTACCTTCCAATTAAGAGGCGATGGAAATATTTGTCACGCCCATAGCTAGGGCTTCATACCAAATCACAATAAAGATCAATACCGATCGTATGAACTTCATAATACTGGATCGCAAAATTAGTACCTTGGTGCTCAAGCCATAGACAAGGATCTGGCCTCGAGTCCTCCCGACCGGCCCAACATGAATTCACGGAGATTATATCTCGCCCCTCGACCGGGGAATCGCAAGCCATAAGTCAATTATATTACTGAGCGCTCGAAGCGTACTCAGATGTGCGGAAGGAGTTTCAAAATGGTATATCTCAAGCTGAATCAAGTGCGCACGATAAGAATTCCAAGAAATGTGAAGTGTTTCCTAAAGGTTCGCAGCCTCCCGAGGATAAGTACGGGCGTCCCCGTACCGATCCACAAGACTCTACTAACCGGCTCAAGACTCATGAGGCCTAGTAAACCTAGGCTCTGATACCAACTTGTCACGACCCCAAATCTGGTCGTGATGGCGCCCAGCACATTGCTATGCCAGCCTGACAAATCAATAACAATAACGGAGCTAGGAGCACGATTTATCCCAATTAAACATATCAAAACATGAAACAACAGTGATATATATATCAAAAATGGGGAACCAAGTCCCAACACATACCAACTCCCATAGACCAAATGGTCAAGAGTCATGAGCCTCTAATGAACATAAGTGTATAGTGGTTTACAAGATACCAAGTGCGGAAAGAAATATCAATACAGAATCAAAAGACAGTAAGAAGGAATATCGGGTCCTGCGGACTCTGCAGCTACCTCGAATATCCTACAGATGTCGCCTCGAATAGCTACCGGATCACTGCTGAGAGGTACCTGGATCTGCACACAAGGTGCAGGGAGTACTGCCAGACTCAGTGGTAATAAACAGGGGTAAGACAGCGCAGATAAGAAATCCGCAATAAAGCACTATGTAAAGCTGTAATCAAATACCCTGTCACATAATCAATATCAAATGTACCTGTACCAACAAGTACCAGCAAAATAGTATAACCGCTATCAGATGTAGCTAAATGCAATGCAATGCATGATATGACCGCTACGGTGCGTAGCTCGATCCAATTTGGGTACCCGTGCTCACTGTGGGGGTTCAGACTCCGGAGGGGCTCCTACAGCCCAAGCACAATATTACTACGGCGTGCAGTCCGATCCAACATATATACTGCTGCGGCGCGCAGCCCGATCCACTACCAGTCAGCTAATATGCAAATACAGCCTCGCAGGCTCAAAAGTAGTTTTGAAAACCCTTTTTATAATTTTTCGGTTGGAAAACAGTAATATCAAATTCCAGAGATTGGAAATAGCATGATAACAGAAATAACTACGGACTGGTAGTAACTAACATGTCAATATCATAAGACAATGATAACGATCCTCGCAGGATCCAATAACTAGCTTGCGGCCCACAAGTATACTCAACCGCCCAAGAAGGGGGTTCAACAGCTTAAGAGTAGCCAATATCACAATATAGTATGCAACCATCCGAGAAGGAGGTTCGACGGCTCAAGAATAGCCTAATATCATAACACAGTACCAACAAGTCGGACTAAGCCATAGTCCCCAATCACAATCGACCCCGCACTCACAAGAGAGTACGTGTCTCGCCGCTATACAGCGTCACAAAGTGGTATACCGGGGTTTCGAACCCGCTGGTCATCACCCACATCTATTACTCACCTCAATACGGCGCGACGACTACTCCGCGATGCCCTTGCCACGAGAATCAAGCTTTGCACGTGTAGAATCTGATCAAATATAGTAAATACACATCAAATTAGACCAATGGAATGATACACAGTCAAAACAACTCAATTTACATCAAAATTCCCAAAGTTGCCAAAACCCGACTTTCGGTACGCTTCTCGAAAAATTACGAAAGTCACATATTCGGAACCCTCATCTCGATACGAGTCCGTACATATCAAGAACTCCCAAATCGGACCACAAATGACCCATCAAATCCTAAATTTTCGTTTTTGAAAAGTTTATAAATTTTCTCCGATTTCTTCCATTTGATTCACTAATACTTGATGAAAATAACCATGGAATCATTAAATATAATCACTTTTGGATATATAACACTTACCCCCATCCATATGGTGAAAATCGCTTCGAAAATCGCTCCAATCCGAGCTTCATAGCTCCAAAAATGAAGAAACATCTCGGACTGCCCCAAATTAAATGTCCAGCGATTTTCGCATCTGCGGTTACTGTTCACCGCAGGTGCGATTTCACTGTTCATCGCTTCTGCGGTACTGTTCATCGCAGAAGCGGAAAATCACTGTTCACCCGCTTCTGCGGGTACTGTTCATCGCAGAAGCGAAAATACCAGATTTGCCCCAGAAAATTGCAGCAAGCTTTTTATTTCACTAAAAATGCTATAACTCAATCATACGAACTCGGAATTCGACGATTCGTTTTCCTATAACTCCGTAATTTTGATACGGATCCAGTGGTTCAAACAAAACGGAATTTGGATCTCATTTGCTCAGTGAAACATCAATTTTTCTTGTTAAACAATTAATTCACATTTCGCGTCAAAAACCCAATCGCGACTTGATGAAATTAGACCAAACTTTCCGGATCAGTCCTATAATTCATTATCTAAATTATCGAAGTCTCGAAATCAAATTTGAATCTCTAGAACTAAAAATAGACCTTTGGATCATTTCATTTATGCTCAAAACGGCAAAACTCTTCCAAAAATGACCCGTTGGGACCCCCGGGACACCGACCAATAACACCAACCAGTCCCAAAACACGATACGAACTTGTTTCAAGCATAAAAACACCATCCTAAACATTAAAATCACCAATTACACACGGATTCAAGCCTAAGTTTCTTCAAAATTTCCGAAACTAACATTCGATCAAAAACCCGACCAAACGACGTCCGAATGACCTAAAATTTTGCGGACATATCCAAAATCACATAACAAAGCTACAGGAATTGTCGGAATTCCATTCCGACCCCCGGATCAAAATCTCACCTACCGTTCGGATTTCGCCAAAATTCAACCTTAGCCAATTCAAGCCTATTTCTACACGGGACCTCCAAATTCAATTCCGATTGCTCCCCTAAGTCACAAATCACCTCCCGGAACTAACCGAATCATCAGAATCCGATTTCGAGCCCTCTAACTAAATAGTCAACTCCGGGTTGACTTTCCATATTCAAGTTTCCTTCTAAAAGGCTATATGCCTCATTTTCAATACAATTAACTCCTAACTCACCCGATAGACTCTAACACTGATATGAAAGCATAAAATTTGTAATTACAACATAACGGGGTGGTAATTCCCGTGACAACGGGCCAGGTCGTCACATTTGGATTGAAAATGAAGCAAATAGCATGCTTGAAGGAAGCTTGAATATGGAAAGTCAACCAAGAGTTGACTATTGAGTTAGAGTGCTCGGAACTGGAGTCTGATGATTCGACTAGTTCCGGGGGATCATTTATGACTTAGGAGAGCAATCGGAATTGAATTCGGAGGTCCGGTGTAGTTTTAGGCTTGAATTGGCGAAGGTTGATTTTCGGCGAAAACCGGATGGTAGGTGATATTTTGATCCGGGGGTCGGAATGGAATTCCGACAATTTCTGTAGCTTCGTTATGTGATTTTAGATATGTCCGCAAATTTTCAGGTCATTCGGACATCGTTTGATCGGGTTTTGAATTGAATGTTAGTTTTAAAAGTTTTGAAGAAACATAGGCTTGAATTCGTGTGTAAATGGTGATTTTGATGTTTAGTATGGTGTTTTTATGATTGGAACAAGTTCGTATCGTGTTTTGGAGTATGTTGGTGGTTTTCGTTGGGGTCCCGGGGGTCTCGGGATGAATCCGGGGGTCCAAACGGACCATTTTTGGGAAAAATGAGAAGGCTGGTTGCTGTCATAAATGCAGCAGGATTTTGCTCTCCGCGATCGCGGGGAGGGGGACGCGATCGCGTAGGGTTAGGGGCTAGGCCATCGCGATCGCGGGAGCACCAGTCGCGATCGCGTAGAGTTAACCGGGTGGTCACCGCGATCGCATGAGCATCGACGCGATCGCGTAGAAGAGAAATGGGGTCCAGGGAATGCTACGCGATCGCGTGAAGCCGGATGTTTGAACATCGCGATCGCGTGAGGCGAGTCGCGATCGCGTGAGTCTGGATTTTTGAACATCGCGATCGCGTGAGCCAAGTCGCGATCGCGTAAGGTAAATGGGTCTGGCAGAGAATTAAATCACAGAACAGAAGGCTCACGGGTTCATTAACCCAAAACATAATTTTGAGCCCTAGAGAGAGGAAAACTCGAGGAAATCACTGGGAAATCATCGGGTATTCATCGGAGTTAAGATTCTTGACTCAAAAACATCTTTTTATGGTAGAATTAACATCAATCTTCATGAAATTGGGTTGAAATCTTGAAGAAATGTGGCCTAAATATTGAAAACGGGATTTTTGGATTTGGAAGGCCATTTGAACTCCGATTTTGATAAATTTTATATGCACGGACTCGTGGCGAGATAAGGATCGCGTTGGTACTAATTTCGAAATTTTCCGAGCAGTGGGACCGGGGTCGGGTTTTACCAACTTGGTGTATTTATGCGAATTTCATGTAAATTGTAATGGGTTATGATTCTTTGACCCATATTTGATATAATTATTGTGGTTTGACTAGATTCTACGCACGAGGGAGCTAAATTCAAGGAAAAGGCATCGCGGACGAGTCTACGACCGGCTAGAGGTGAGTAGTTTGTGTATATGGTAGCCTGAGGGTTCGAAACCCCGACTTAGCACATTGTGACGCTAGTAGGCGTGGCTCGCACACCGTGGCAGGTGCGGGATTGATTGTGACTGGGGATTTAGACTTGGTCCATCCCGGAAATGAATAATATGTTGTTAGTGTTGGAAATACACTGTATTTGATATAATTGTGGGATGTAAGCCTTGTTTGGGGCCTTGTGCCGATCCGTAGCGTCCTTAGAGGACAATATTTATGTGATAGCTATAATTGCTTAAATCACTGATCTCAGTCCTGGAAATTGAAATCACCCTTTTGAAATGCTAAGTCACCAGCTTTTGCAAATTTAATAAAGTTAAAGTATTTTTCATAATTATGAACTGGAAACTGGAATTAAGAAAAATGAACTGTTTTGTGACTTATTTGCTTGTTGTGGACTGAGTATGGATCGGCCTGCACGCCGCAATGGTTGATATGAGGATCGGGCTGCACGCCGCAGCAGTATTGCGCTTGGGCTGTAGGAGCCCCTCCGGAGTCTGTACACACCCCCAGTGAGCGCCGTCGACGTTAAATTGGATCGGGCTACACGCAGTAGCGGTTATGTGCATTGCATTGCATCTTTATTTGTTGAATTACTCTGTGGTAGCTGTATTGTATTGTTGATGCTAGTTCGTAGGAGATTCGAACAGTAGTTTAGCTTCATTATGTGGTATTCTGTGGATTTCCTGCTTTCAGCTATTTTATATACTTTTTACTCACTGAGTACTTAGTACTCACCCCTACTCCCTACACCTTTGTGTGCGGATCCAGGTACACAGGAGGGTTAGACAAGTTTTCCAGTTTATTCAGAGTATATTCGAGTTGCTGGGGTAGCTGCTGGCGTTCGCAGGACCTAGCTTCTCTCGTTATTTCAGTTTATTTTCTATATACTTCCAGACTTGAGTATCTATATATAGTACTCTCTATTCTTGTTGGGTTTTGTTAGAGGCTCTAGACTTGTGACTCCAGATCTTTGGGAGTGTCAGTATTTTGTTCATTATTATTATTATTGGAGTTCTTGACTCATATATTCTTCTTGGAATGTCCATTTGGGACTGATAGTCATTGTGATAAGTAATTGTTGGTCTGGCTGGCCTAGCTTGATTGTTGGGCGCCATCACGACCGGATTCGGGTCGTGACATAGCCTATACAAAGAAAGACCTTAAATATTTTTTAGCCACTTTAAATGCTTTAGGACAATATTTTACTGAGAAAAATACAGAGAAAAATTTTAAATTTTATGTAGTTATACATGGAAAAATAAATGGTGTTTTTCAGACATGGCAAGAGGTAATAGACTCAATAAATGGAGCAAAAAATTCTCTTTTTAAAGGTTTTAATGATTTTACTGAAGCCTTAGACTATGCACGAGGGTATCTAGGCCCAAACTATTTTATCTCACCAGACCTTAAATAAAGCCCAGACAAAATTCCACAGTATAAGATCCAAAAAGACACAGATAAAATTATTTTTTGTGACCATTGCGAATCCATGACTGAAGGCTTCAAGAGACTAAATGCTAAATGTGAAGATTTAAGACAAGAAAAAGACCAACTCATAGAACTAATCAAGAAAGGAAAGCAGCTAGACACAGGTCCAGACACGAGTTCTCCATCTCAAGCCAAAATGGATGAGACGAGTGGGCATTTCTCTCTAAATGTCAATAGACCTACTGTATCGGGTAAAGATACAGCTAGTCCGGTTCAAACGGTAGCCGGTAAAGACTTATCAAATCCGTTAATGGCTGTCACTTTGCCAAAAAGTAAAACAGAACCAGCAACGCCTCCGAGAAGATGTCCCTCAAAGACTTTTACCATGGGAGAATCATCAAAGAAGAAGGCTACTTTAGTTAAGAATAAAAAGACAAAGAAGACAATAGAAGAAATAGTTAAAAGGACTATTGAAAGAATGATCACAAAAACAGAGCAGGATAAACACATGGATAGTCCGCCAGCTGTTAATTTAGACAATATTATACCAGATTTAGAACAGGAAACTCCAAGACAAAGACAAATTTCAGAAGACACTAATTCTCAAAAAAAAAGACAATTATCAAGAGGGTCAAGATCCAAACGACGGTTATGATTCAGGCATGAGTTTTGGCTCAATTGCCCTCCATAACCTAGACACCTAACAAGACGTTAAACACTTAGCTATTAGTAGGTCGAGTCATGTGGGTATGCCCACAAAGGTCATGTGAGTGCTTACTTTATCACTACTTTCCAAAAGGAAAGAAAAACTGTTAAGCACGCGTCTGTATATAATTAGTTTGCCAACAAATAAAGGTAGATTATTAATAATGCATGTGACGATGGGGCCCAATGAGCACCCGGGATGCATTATTTGATAAGACACCACCAAAGTGTCGGCAAAATCGTAAGCGTCCAAGTGTCAAAGTGTCGGTCAAATCCTGACCATCCATTAGAACACTCTTTACCTATAAATAACCCTTTCTCTTTTCACCAAAAACACACAGAGAAAAATCCAACCGAAAATTCCATAAAAACTTGAAATCACTCTTTCCTAATGTTCAAAATTCCAACTCTTATCCTACCAACCTATTAATCCTCAAATAGTCAGATTGTTTAACTAAGTTGATAAAGTTTCAAGTTATCAGAGTCAGTCAGTAGGGGGTTCCCGAAAGGGAAACCTCTCTCTCAGTCTTTAATATGTAAGTGTCTTATGTTTTCTTTCCCCTATATGTAAATTACTGTTTATTGTTAATTTTAAATCCATATGAGTTTTGAGTTTTTTTTTTTATGATGTATATTTATTTTAATCTTATCCTCAGTAAATGGTTAGACCCTTAGTTTCTTAATAACAACGATGGATTAACCTGTAAATTCCTAGGAATAAAAGAGGCATATATTTGTCCAGAGCTGAAGGACTTGGTTATCGCCTTATCCGGGGTGAGGTTAAAGAACTTGCTGTTAAGAATATAAACTAAAGGGTAAGATATTGAAAAGGATAAAAAAAAAGTAAATTTTATGGGGAAAGAAGCATATTATGACACTAACATATAAGGATATCACGAGAGGAGGGAGTACTGAGTAGGTTTTACAAATTAATTGCACACCTTTGTATTAAAAAATCTTTAAAAATAGAAAAATCTTTAAATTATTAGAAGTAAACCAAAAACTAGATAGATTATTAAAAGGAAAAGAAACAGAAAAACCACAAAATACTAGTATAGACGAACTTATTACAAAATTAAATAACATAGAAATAATACCACAAAAAGAGAGACAAAAAATAATTAGAAAACCTCAAAAATGGACTTTCTTTCAAGTAGGAGAGGAACCAGAACCACAGAAGAAGAAAGACCAAGACCAAGCTACTCAGACAACCAAATAGGAAATAGTTTAATATCCAGAATATTTTCTAGAAAAGCTAGAGAAGAAGAAAATAAAGAACTCAGCCAAGTCATAAATACAGATAGAGACATATAATTATTTAAACAACATCAATTAAAGCTGTTAAACCCAAAGGTTTTATACATTACAAAGTATTTTTCAAGGAATAATTTGTTATATAGACATTATAGAGAAGAACAGATTTCGGTATTAGGAGACAAGGTAACGCAACTAAACCTCGTAAACCCTGAATCCTTTAAAATGGTTAGAAATACAAAAATGACAATGATGCATTTAGGATTAATAGTATTAGGAATAAAAGGAATGGGCAGAAAAAGTTTAGGATCAAAAGCATTAATAACGGTATACGATGATAGATGGACAAACTTAAAAAGGGGAATAATTGGTTTGACAGAAGTAGATATGTCAAATAATGGAGGAATATTTTATATTAGTCCAGATTTTCTAATGAACTTACAAGAATTTGGAACCTACATAAAAATAGGAATACAGACAAAAGGATATGAAGAAATGGATGTAGGAAATAATTTGTTAATTTGCATAGGATTTATAGGAAAAATGGCTGACAATAGCAATACCCAGTTCAAATTAAAAATAAATGATGTAGTAGAACTTATGGGAAATAAAGGAATAAAATTAATAAAACCTATAAAAATAGATCCCGAAGAATACGCAAGATTAGAATGGAATCTAGAAAAATTTAATAAGCCTAAAGTATACACTCCAGAATCCCATGTAATGTATAAAAATAGGAAAGGTGAAACATCGATAAGATTTACAGAATACAATTATACTAGACAAACCGAAGAAGATGAAGAAACAGAGATAGAAGAAGAATCAGAAAAAATGAATATAGAAATATTAAATGAAGGGTATGCGGTGGATAAGATAATAGAACAGCTAAAAGAATATATGAAGAAAATAACTATAATTTATTCAGATGCAAAGATTGCCTTAAAAGAAACATGAATATAGAAGAAATGACTAATCATCTAAAATAATGTGAAGAAAGGACAGATAATTTAGGATATAGAAATAGTTTTAGAGAAAACTTAGAAGAAACTATTTCAATAGCAAGTCAAAAGGAACTAATGGAATCAAGTAGTGCTATCAGCTCTACTCCATTTCAAAGAACAACCCCAGTACATACAATAGACACCAGTACAGGAAATGTACCTAGAAGAAGAGTATTTAGAACAAACCCAGATGAAGAGGTTAAGGCAGAAAACACAAAACCTATGGGAAGAAGAATGCCTATAGAAGAGCCTATTAGATTACAAGCAGGGGGTGATCAAGGAAAAATATTAAACATAGTAGCACAAGATGTGCAACTTTGGAATTCGGTTATAGATATATGGAAAGGAATAGTAGTAGCAGACTTTATTAAAAATTACTCAGAAACAGACGCAGAAACAATGTATAGATATATGGAGACATTCTTAGGAGAATCAGCTAAGGCAGTATGGGAAGCTTATAAGAGCGAATTCCCACATGAATTTCAAGCATTAATAGATATGGGTGCTAACCCATACAATTTCACTAATAAAATGCATAGTTTATTAACAGGAGAAGATCCAAATAGTGGAACAATAATTTTACAAAGAAATGCTTTAATAAAATTAGAACAATTAAGTATATCCAACTGGTGTTATATCAAAGAATTTCTTAAAGAATTCTTTTATTATTGTACCTTAAGTGGAAATACGTTTGATGAATACATAGGGAAGAAATTGTTTAATAAGCTACCAGGACCTTTAGGAAGAGAAATAGAAGAACGATGGTATAAAAGAGAAGGAGTAATACAAAACCCAACATCAAAATGGTCGATAGGACAGAGAGTACAGCATATAATGGAAATACTCACAGAAAAATGTACTAATATACAGATACAAAAACAGTTGAAACAGAATGAAATGAATTTCTGTAAGACAGTAATATATACCACTCAACATTATGATAAAAGACCTAATAATAAACTAAGAAGGTATAAAAACAAATAAAATAGACAATATAATCAAAGACCATATCGAAAGAAATACTATTTAAGAAAATCAGCAGCCAGAAAACTATATCTAGACAGAAACAGACATGTAAGGAAACATAGGAACGATAGAAATTATAAAAATAAACTAGAATGCTTTACATGCGGTAGTATAGAACACCTAGCTAATACGTGTCCTAAAAGATACAACACACAAAATAGAAATTCTCAATTAATAAAGGAATTTCAAGAAACACTTATAAATGTAGATGAATATATGTCAGATAACGAAAGCATATACTCAGTAGTAAGTATAGAAGTTGCTGAAGAGACTAAATCAAATTCATCAGATTCAGAAGGAGACGATTTTATTAATGAAGTAGGAACAGACTCAAAATTACCTTTAGAATTAGAAGATTTACAATACAATAATATGAATACATAACAAAACTGTAATCACATTTTTGAAAGACAAAAAAGATTAGATAGCACTCCTTGTAGTTTCTGTAAATGGTACCCTAGTAAGAATAAGAGAGCTAAATGTAGAATATGCTACCTAGAAGGATGTATAACCTGCATAGAAGAAAAATTAGAGGTTAAAATAGAAAGACTATATCAAAAAGAAGAACCAAATAAAATAATCAATATGAGACTAGATACAATAGAGGTTAAACTCCAAGAAATAGACCATAGATTAAAATTTTTAGAAAAAGAAAAACATACGGAATATGTTAAACAGACTAAAGAATTAGAAATAAGAACATCAACCCAGACTATAAGAACATCAAGCCAGACCAAAGAAATAATACCAGACATAAAAACATCCATAGAGGCTACATTAGCTAATAAAGAAGAAGATAATTATATAAATATGAGAAATATTGTAAATACTGGTTTAATTTGCAATGAAGATAAAAAATTAACTACTATAAAGATCTTAGCTAGATTAAAAATCAATAATTTTGAAATAGAAGTTTTAGCTCTTCTAGACCCAGGATGTACAAGCTGTTTAATAAATCAAAGAATAATACCCGCAGAAATACAAGAAAAACTACTAAGTAAATTACCGAAACCAATAGCAACAATGCAAATGGACGGAACATATAATATATATGAGAACTATATTAAAAAGGCTACAATTAGTTTTCATAATACATGTAGTAAGTTTTATAATCTTTCATATAATGTACATATAATATTAGTTCGAGACTTAAACATAGATTCAGATTTTATTATAGGATTAAATTTCATTTTTCAAGATATAGGAGGATGTTTAATAACCAGAGATGGAGTAATTTTTTTTAAACAATCTACTTATACCCCAGTACAAACAGAAGATTTTCCAACAAGAGGAAAATATAAGATTAATAATAATGAATCAAAATTAGAAAATAAGCAATCTTGCTGCGAGACATGCAAAGATAAGCAAGAATGTAGTAGAGATATGTATGAAGAAGAAGAAATAAATGGTTATAATTCAGATGAAGAAATAATAGGAAAAAATTATACACTAATAAATACAAAAACAAATTTTTATAACTTTAATAAAGGATTAAATACTATAGGAAACATTAAAGGACCTAAAGATTTAGACAAAGTAATAAAATTATTAGATGAATTAGAAATAATAGGAGAAAGACCATTAATTCATTGGGAAGCCAATAAAATTATGTGTAAATTAGATATAATAAATCCGGAATATACAATTAAAACAGCAGCAATAGAAGCAACTAATCAAGATTTAAAAGATTTCCAAACCCAGATTAAAGAACTATTAGACTTAGGAGTCATACGAAGATCTACATCTAGACACAGATCAGCAGCATTTATGGTTAGAAACCATAGTGAAATTATTAGGGGTAAAGCTAGAATGGTAATAAATTACAAAAGACTTAATGATAATACAAGAACAGATGCTTATAAATTACCAGACAAAAGTGAGTTAATAAACAGAATACAAGGAAAGAAAATGTTTAGTAAGTTTGATTGTAAATCAGGATATTGGCAAGTAAAAATGCATCCAGAGAGTATAGAATGGACCGCATTTACTTGTCCCGAAGGACATTTCGAATGGTTATCTATGCCATTTGGTTTAAAAACAGCCCCTCCAATATTTTAAAGAAAAATGGACGAAATTTTTGGAGAATACAAAAAATTTGTATTAGTATATGTAGATGACATTTTAGTATTTAGTAAAAACTTACAAGAACACTTAGGACATCTACAGACAGTATTTAGATTATTTATTAAAAATGGCATAATAATTAGTAAGAAGAAGATGGAATTATGTAAGGACTATATAAACTTTTTAGGAGTAACTATAGGAGATGGAAAAGTAAAATTACAGCCGCACATAGCTAAAAAGGCATTAGACATGCCAGATAAATTAGATAAAACTAAAGACTTACAAAAGTTTCTAGGATTAGTAAATTATGCAAGAAATTTTATAAAAGACTTAGGAAAAATAGCAGGACCTTTATATGCTAAAACAGGAAGCAAAGGTCAAAAGCATTTTAATACTGAAGATATTAATTTAGTAAAACAAATAAAAGAAAAAGTAAAAAATATTCCAGATTTAAATATACCGTTAGAATCAGGACTATTTAATTATAGAAACAGACGGAAGCCTCCAAGGATTGAGAGCAGTATTAAAGGCAAGAACAAATAAATATAGCTCTAAAAAAGAAGAGAAAATATGTGCATATCAGAGTGGTAAGTACAAAGAAAAAGGAAATATGAGTAGTATAGACGCAGAAGTATTAGCCATAATATATGGACTAAATAGTTTTAAATTATATATTCTAAATAAAAATGAAATAGTAGTAAGAACAGGACTGTGAGGCTATAGTAAAGTTTCACCAAAAAATAGATCAAAAGAATAGTAGTAAAAGAAGATGGCTAAATTTCATAGACACTATCTCTGTATATCCTAATGTAATATTTGAATATATTAAAGGAAAAGATAATAATCTAGCAGATCAACTAAGTAGACTTAATCAACAAATGGCTTAACCACTCTCTATATTTACAGCATGAGACCAACATTAAGACCAATAGTAGATTCCAGACAATCTCTTCAGACTCAGAGAATGATAACTCAGACAGACAAAGGCAAAAGTTCAACCTCTGCCTCAGACTCGTACGCACGGACATTATTAGGTAATGTACGTTTCAAACCACAGACGTCAGTAGAGACATTAGAAAGAATACAATTTGGAAAGGATAATCTAATATGTTATCCTAAGAGTAATCTATCATTTAAAGAAATGCCAGACTGCAGGATAGATAGACCACAAAGATGTTTAATGGATAACTTGTGGATAGCCTATACAAAGAAAGACCTTAAATATTTTTTAGCCACTTTAAATGCTTTAGGACAATATTTTACTGAGAAAAATACAGAGAAAAAGTTTAAATTTTATATAGTTATACATGAAAAAATAAATGGTGTTTTTCAGACATGGCAAGAGGTAATAGACTCAATAAATGGAGTAAAAAATCCTCTTTTTAAAGGTTTTAATGATTTTACTGGAGCCTTAGACTATGCACGAGGGTATCTAGGCCCAAACTATTTTATCTCACCAACCCTCAAACAAAGCCCAGACAAAATTCCACAGTATAAGATCCAAAAAGACACAGATAAAATTATTTTTTGTGACCATTGCGAATCCATGACTGAAGGCTTCAAGAGACTAAATGCTAAATGTGAAGATTTAACACAAGAAAAAGATCAAGTCATAGAACTAATCAAGAAAGGAAAGCAGCTAGACACAGGTCCAGACACGAGTTCTCCATCTCAAGCCAAAATGGATGAGACGAGTGGGCATTTCTCTCTAAATGTCAATAGACCTACTGTATCGGGTAAAGATACAGCTAGTCCGGTTCAAACGATAGCCGGTAAAGACTTATCAAATCCGTTAATGGCTGTCACTTTGCCAAAAAGTGAAACAGAACCAGCAACGCCTCCGAGAAGACGTCTCTCAAAGACTTTTACCATGGGAGAATCATCAAAGAAGAAGGCTACTTTAGTTAAGAATAAAAAGACAAAGAAGACAATAGAAGAAATAGTTAAAAGGACTATTGAAAGAATGATCACAGAAACAGAGCAGGATAAACACATGGATAGTCCGCCAGCTGTTAATTTAGACAATATTATACCAGATTTAGAACAGGAAACTCCAAGACAAAGACAAATTTCAGAAGACACTAATTCTCAGGAAGAAGACAATTATTAAGAGGCTCAAGATCCAAACGACGGTTATGATTCAGGCATGAGTTTTGACTCAATTGCCCTCCATAACCTAGACACCTAACAAGACGTTAAACACTTAGCTATTAGTAGGTCGAGTCATGTGGGTATGCCCACAAAGGTCATGTGAGTGCTTACTTTATCACTACTTTCCAAAAGGAAAGAAAAACTGATAAGCACGCGTCTGTATATAATTAGTTTGCCAACAAATAAAGGTAGATTATTAATAATGCATGTGACGATGGGGCCCAATGAGCACCCAGGATGCATTATTTGATAAGACAACACCAAAGTGTCGGCAAAATCTTAAGCGTCCAAGTGTCAAAGTGTCGGTCAAATCCTGACCATCCATTAGAACACTCTTTACCTATAAATAACCCTTTCTCTTTTCACCAAAAACACACAGAGAAAAATCCAACCGAAAATTCCATAAAAACCTGAAATCACTCTTTCCTAATGTTCAAAATCCCAACTCTTATCCTACCAACCTATTAATCCTCAAATAGTCAGATTGTTTAACTAAGTTGATAAAGTATCAAGTTATCAGAGTCAGTCAGTAGGGGGTTCCCGAAAAAAAAAGTATTTCAGATGAAGACATACTTTTTAAAAAAGTATTTCAGTCAGTAGGGAACCCCCTACTGACTGACTCTGATAACTTGAAACTTTATCAACTTAGTTAAACAATCTGACTATTTGAGGATTAATAGGTTGGTAGGATAAGAGTTGGGATTTTGAACATTAGGAAAGAGTGATTTCAGGTTTTTATGGAATTTTCGGTTGGATTTTTCTCTGTGTGTTTTTGGTGAAAAGAGAAAGGGTTATTTATAGGTAAAGAGTGTTCTAATGGATGGTCAGGATTTGACCGACACTTTGACACTTGGACGCTTAAGATTTTGCCGACTCTTTTGTGGTGTCTTATCAAATAATGCATCCCGGGTGCTCATTGGGCCCCATCGTCACATGCATTATTAATAATCTACCTTTATTTGTTGGCAAACTAATTATATACAGACGCGTGCTTAACAGTTTTTCTTTCCTTTTGGAAAGTAGTGATAAAGTAAGCACTCACATGACCTTTGTGGGCATACCCACATGACTCGACCTACTAATAGCTAAGTGTTTAACGTCTTGTTAGGTGTCTAGGTTATGGAGGGCAATTGAGTCAAAACTCATGCCTGAATCATAACCGTCGTTTGGATCTTGAGCCTCTTAATAATTGTCTTCTTCTTGAGAATTAGTGTCTTCTGAAATTTGTCTTTGTCTTGGAGTTTCCTGTTCTAAATCTGGTATAATATTGTCTAAATTAACAGCTGGCGGACTATCCATGTGTTTATCCTGCTCTGTTTCTGTGATCATTCTTTCAATAGTCCTTTTAACTATTTCTTCTATTGTCTTCGTTGTCTTTTTATTCTTAACTAAAGTAGCCTTTGTGACGACCCAAAGGGTCATCACTTATTTTATTAATCATTTCGAGCTTCTGAGGCCTTGAAAACCTCATTCCATGTTGCCTCGATTTACGTACACAATCCGAGCATGTAGCCGGAAAGATTTTGTGATAGAAAATATGAATTCTATGAGAAATTTGGATAAAAATGATATTAACATTGATATGGTTGACTTCGGTCAACATTTTTGGTAAACGGATCCGGACCCGAGATTGGATGGTCCCGAGAGGTACGTAGGAAAATATGGGACTTGGAACATGCGTCCGGAGTCGAATTCTGAGGCCTAGAGCCCAAGTTATGAATTTTTCTATGAAATTGTTTTTGATGTAATTGTTAAAGGAAATGAATTAATTGACCTTGGTATCGGGCTCGTATTTTGGTTCGGACGCCCGGTACAAGTCTTAAATATTATATATGTGATTTCCTGTAAAGTTTGGTGACATTCGGATGTCGTTTGAGATGTTTTGGACCTTGAGTTCCAAGTTAGGAAGTTTTGAAAACCAAAAGTATGAAAATCATGAATTTGAGGCTTGATTTGATGAAAATGATGTGATATTGGCGATGTGATCGCACGAACAAGTTCATAATGTGTTTTTGAGGTTGTGTACATGTTTGGTTTGGAGCCCGGGGGCTCGGGTAAAGATTTGATAGGCCGTTGGATTAAATTCTGAATTTTTGCACTGCTGGTTTTTCACCCAGCTGTTGGCTTCGCAATTGCGAAGTATTTCTCGCAATTGCGAAGGTGGCAGATCAAGGCAGGGCTCGCAAATGCGAACCCTGATCGCAAATGCGAAGACCCTCATGACCGAGCCTTGTTCGCAAATGCGAACAATTGTTCGCAAATGCGAACATCCCCTTGCCCTGCCTATGTTCGCAAATGCAAACAATAATTCACAAATGCGAACAATGCCCTTTACTGCCTGTGTTCGCAAATGCGAACATTAGTTCGCAAATGCGAACACTGCCCTTTCCAGCCTGGTTCGCAAATGCGAACATATGTTTGCAAATGCGAACATTAGTTCGCAAATGCGAACAGTTCGCAAATGCGAACAAATGTTCGCAAATGCGAACTTCCGACCCTTAGCTTATTTTTCAAACTCCAGAAATTGGTCGGGGTTCGCAATTGCGAACCCATGTTCGCAAATGCGAACACGGAGACCTGTAAAACACGATTTTCAGTTCATTTCTTCACTTTTTACAAAACAAAAACACCCGTTTGCGATTCTTCACGGATTCCTTCTTCATCAAAACAATTGTAAGTCACTTTTTACTTAATTCTTTCAATTCCTAACATCATTAAACATGTTTTTCATTAGAAATCAAAGGTTTTCATGGTAGAATTTCTTGTTTTTGTTAGAATATAGGGTTTTTCATAAATTGAGAAATTGGACCTCGAATTGAGGTCCGATTTTGAAACAAATCATATACATGAACTCGTGGGGGGATGGGTAACCGGATTTTGGTCCTAACCCCGAGTTCCGACCATGTGGGCCCGGGGTTGAAATTCACTATTCCGGGCAGAATGTTGTAAAAGTTGTATTTGGTCTTAAGAATTAGTTTGTTGAGTAGTATTGATGATATTAAATCAATTGTGTATAGATACGATTGGATTGGAGCAAAATTTGAAAGAAAAAGACATTTCCACGGATTGAATTGTTCATAAACATTCGAGGTAAGTGTTTGTTCTATCCTAGCTTGAGGGAAAAGGATTATGTGTTATGTGTTATGTGATCGAGTGCGGTGTATGGGCTGTGGTGACGAGCATCCATACGCTGGCGTCTAGTATGACCGTGAGTCGTTGAAAGATGAATTGTTGAACCTTTGCCATGTTGTAGAATTGTTATTGTTCTCCCTTGTCGGGACTTGTTGTGAAGATGATTATTGATTGCCCTTGTTGGGACGGTTTATGAATTACTGTTTCATTCTTTGCCCTTAATTGTGATTGTTATTTGGGTGAGGAAGAGTGATAATGCACGAAGGGTGATGTCGTGCCATGTTTATTTATTTATGCACGAAGGTTAATGCCGTGCCATGTTTTATTGATTATGCACGAAGGATCATGCCGTGCCTGTTATTGAACCATGTACGAAGGATCATGCCGTACTATGGATGTGAGGATGAGAGTAAAAGCACGAAGGGTGATGCCGTGTACTTTATTTGCTTATTTGGTGAGGATGAGAGTAAAAGCACGAAGGGTGATGCCGTGCAATCTGTTTGCTATTCCTTGACTTGATATTACTTGTGTTTCCATTATACTTTGTTTTTCCTTGTGAATTTATTAACTGTTGTTAATTGTTGAATTCTTTGAGATATTCCTTATTGTGTTATTACCTGGTTATTTCTTGTTATTCGGTGGTATACATATATATTGAATTGCACAGGTTTATGTGGGTGTCTGGTCCTAGGCTTGTCACTACTTCGCCGGGATAGGCCAGGCACTTACCAGCACATGGGGTCGGTTGTGCTGATACTACACTTCTATGCGTTTTTGCACAGGTCCAGGTTACGATCAGGAGCAGCAGCAGTAAATCGATTGCGTGGGAGTTGATCACATTTGAGACCAAGGTAGCTTGCGGACGTCCGCAAGCCCGGCGTGTCTCTCTTTATTTATGTTATTAGCTGTAGTCTCATTGTTCCAAGACAAACAGAATTATGTTATATTTCTTTCAAACTCTTATGTGTAGTATTCAGCAGTAGTTCGTGAGTTGGTGACTCCACGTCTTGGGTAGAGGATTTCGGTATGATTTTCATCTTGTAATTAGTTATTTCTATTTCGATAAAGTATTCCGCATTTATTTAATTAAAATTGTGTTAAAAACAGGATAGTATGAATACAGTGGCTTGCCTAGCTACCACGAGTAGGCGCCATCACGATCCCGATGTTGGGGGAAAATCCGGGTCGTGACAGCCTTCTTCTTTGATGATTCTCCCATGGTAAAAGTCTTTGAGGGACGTCTTCTCGGAGGCGTTGCTGGTTCTGTTTCACTTTTTGGCAAAGTGACAGCCATTAACGGATTTGATAAGTCTTTACCAGCTACCGTTTGAACCGGACTAGCTGTATCTTTACCCGATACAGTAGGTCTATTGACATTTAGAGAGAAATGCCCACTCGTCTCATCCATTTTGGCTTGAGATGGAGAACTCGTGTCTAGCTGCTTTCCTTTCTTGATTAGTTCTATGAGTTGGTCTTTTGCTTGTCTTAAATCTTCACATTTAGAATTTAGTCTCTTGAAGCCTTCAGTCATGGATTCGCAATGGTCACAAAAAATAATTTTATCTGTGTCTTTTTGGATCTTATACTGTGGAATTTTGTCTGGGCTTTATTTAAGGTCTGGTGAGATAAAATAGTTTGGGCCTAGATACCCTCGTGCATAGTCTAAGGCTTCAGTAAAATCATTAAAACCTTTAAAAAGAAGATTTTTTACTCCATTTATTAAGTCTATTACCTCTTTCCATGTCTGAAAAACACCATTTATTTTTCCATGTATAACTACATAAAATTTAAACTTTTTCTCTGTATTTTTCTCAGTAAAATATTGTCTTAAAGCATTTAAAGTGGCTAAAAAATATTTAAGGTCTTTCTTTGTATAGGCTATCCACAAGTTATCCATTAAACATCTTTGTGGTCTATCTATTCTCCAGTCTGGTATTTCTTTAAATGATAGATTACTCTTATGATAACATATTAGATTATGCTTTCCAAATTGTATTCTTTCTAATGTCTCTACTGACGTCTGTGGTTTGAAACGTACATTACCTAATAATGTCTGTGCGTACGAGTCTGAGGCAGAGGTTGAACTTTTGCCTTTGTCTGTCTGGGTTATCATTCTCTGAGTCTGAAGAGATTGTCTGGAAACTACTATTAGTCTTAATGTTGGTCTCATGCTGTAAATATAGAGAGTGGTTAAGCCATTTGTAGATTAAGTCTACTTAGTTGATCTGCTAGATTATTATCTTTTCCTTTAATATATTCAAATATTACATTAGGATATACAGAGATAGTGTCTATGAAATTTAGCCATCTTCTTTTACTACTATTCTTTTGATCTATTTTTTGGTGAAACTTTACTATAGCCTCACAGTCTGTTCTTACTACTATTTCATTTTTATTTAGAATATATAATTTAAAACTATTTAGTCCATATATTATGGCTAATACTTCTGCGTCTATACTACTCATATTTCCTTTTTCTTTGTACTTACCACTCTGATATGCACAAATTTTTTCTTCTTTTTTAGAGCTATATTTATTTGTTCTTGCCTTTAATACTGCTCCCCATCCTTGGAGGCTTCCGTCTGTTTCTATAATTAAATAGTCTGATTCTAACGGTATATTTAAATCTGGAATATTTTTTACTTTTTCTTTTATTTGTTTTACTAAATTAATATCTTCAGTATTAAAATGCTTTTGACCTTTGCTTCCTGTTTTAGCATATAAAGGTCCTGCTATTTTTCCTAAGTCTTTTATAAAATTTCTTGCATAATTTACTAATCCTAGAAACTTTTGTAAGTCTTTAGTTTTATCTAATTTATCTGGCATGTCTAATACCTTTTTAGCTATGTGTGGCTGTTATTTTACTTTTCCATCCTCCTATAGTTACTCCTAAAAAGTTTATATAGTCCTTACATAATTCCATCTTCTTCTTACTAATTATTATGCCATTTTTAATAAATAATCTAAATACTGTCTGTAGATGTCCTAAGTGTTTGTGTAAGTGTTTACTAAATACTAAAATGTCATCTACATATACTAATACAAATTTTTTGTATTCTCCAAAAATTTCGTCCATTTTTCTTTAAAATATTGGAGGGGCTGTTTTTAAACCAAATGGCATAGATAACCATTCGAAATGTCCTTCGGGACAAGTAAATGCGGTCCATTCTATACTCTCTGGATGCATTTTTACTTGCCAATATCCTGATTTACAATCAAACTTACTAAACATTTTCTTTCCTTGTATTCTGTTTAATAACTCACTTTTGTCTGGTAATTTATAAGCATCTGTTCTTGTATTATCATTAAGTCTTTTGTAATTTATTACCATTCTAGCTTTACCCCTAATAATTTCACTATGGTTTCTAACCATAAATGCTGCTGATTTGTGTCTAGATGTAGATCTTCGTATGACTCCTAAGTCTAATAGTTCTTTAATCTGGGTTTGGAAATCTTTTAAATCTTGATTAGTTGCTTCTATTGCTGCTGTTTTAATTGTATATTCCGGATTTATTATATCTAATTTACACATAATTTTATTGGCTTCCCAATGAATTAATGGTCTTTCTCCTATTATTTCTAATTCATCTAATAATTTTATTACTTTGTCTAAATCTTTAGGTCCTTTAATGTTTCCTATAGTATTTAATCCTTTATTAAAGTTATAAAAATTTGTTTCTGTATTTATTAGTGTATAATTTTTTCCTATTATTTCTTCATCTGAATTATAACCATTTATTTCTTCTTCTTCATACATATCTCTACTACATTCTTGCTTATCTTTGAATGTCTCGCAGCAAGATTGCTTATTTTCTAATTTTGATTCATTATTATTAATCTTATATTTTCCTCTTGTTGGAAAATCTTCTGTTTGTACTGGGGTATAAGTAGATTGTTTAAAAAAAATTACTCCATCTCTGGTTATTAAACATCCTCCTGTATCTTGAAAAATGAAATTTAATCCTATAACAAAATCTGAATCTATGTTTAAGTCTCGAACTAATATTTTATGTACATTATATGAAGGATTATAAAACTTACTACATGTATTATGAAAACTAATTGTAGCCTTTTTAATATAATTCTCATATATATTATATGTTCCGTCCATTTGCATTGCTGCTATTGGTTTCGGTAATTTACTTAGTAGTTTTTCTTGTATTTCTGCGGGTATTATTCTTTGATTTATTAAACAGCTTGTACATTCTGGGTCTAGAAGAGCTAAAACTTCTATTTCAAAATTATTGATTTTTAATCTAGCTAAGATCTTTATAGTAGTTAATTTTTTATCTTCATTGCAAATTAAACCAGTATTTACAATATTTCTCATATTTATATAATTATCTTCTTCTTTATTAGCTAATGTAGCCTCTATGGATGTTTTTATGTCTGGTATTATTTCTTTGGTCTGGCTTGATGTTCTTATAGTCTGGGTTGATGTTCCTATTTCTAATTCTTTAGTCTGTTTAACATATTCCGTATGTTTTTCTTTTTCTAAAAATTTTAATCTATGGTCTATTTCTTGGAGTTTAACCTCTATTGTATCTAGTCTCATATTGATTATTTTATTTGGTTCTTCTTTTTGATATAGTCTTTCTATTTTAACCTCTAATTTTTCTTCTATGCAGGTTATACATCCTTCTAGATAGCATATTCTACATTTAGCTCTCTTATTCTTACTAGGGTACCATTTACAGAAACTACAAGGAGTGCTATCTAATCTTTTTTGTCTTTCAAAAATGTGATTACACTTTTGTTATGTATTCATATTATTGTATTGTAAATCTTCTAATTCTAAAGGTAATTTTGAGGTTGTTCCTACTTCATTAATAAAATCGTCTCCTTCTGAATCTGATGAATTTGATTTAGTCTCTTCAGCAACTTCTATACTTACTACTGAGTATATGCTTTCGTTATCTGACATATATTCATCTACATTTATAAGTGTTTCTTGAAATTCCTCTATTAATTGAGAATTTCTATTTTGTGTGTTGTATCTTTTAGGACACGTATTAGCTAGGTGTTCTATACTACCGCATGTAAAGCATTCTAGTTTATTTTTATAATTTCTATCATTCCTATATTTCCTTACATGTCTGTTTCTGTCTAGATATGATTTTCTGGCTGCTGATTTTCTTAAATAGTATTTCTTTCGATATGGTCTTTGATTATATTGTCTATTTTGTTTGTTTTTATACCTTCTTAGTTTATTATTAGGTCTTTTATCATAATGTTGAGTGGTATATATTACTGTCTTACAGAAATTCATTTCATTCTGTTTCAACTGTTTTTGTATCTGTATATTAGTACATTTTTCTGTGAGTATTTCCATTATATGATGTACTCTCTGTCCTATAGACCATTTTGATGTTGGGTTTTGTATTACTCCTTCTCTTTTATACCATCGTTCTTCTATTTCTCTTCCTAAAGGTCCTGGTAGCTTATTAAACAATTTCTTCCCTATGTATTCATCAAACGTATTTCCATTTAAGGTACAATAATAAAAGAATTCTTTAAGAAATTCTTTGATATAACACCAGTTGGATATACTTAATTGTTCTAATTTTATTAAAGCATTTCTTTGTAAAATTATTGTTCCACTATTTGGATCTTCTCCTGTTAATAAGCTATGCATTTTATTAGTGAAATTGTATGGGTTAGCACCCATGTCTATTAATGCTTGAAATTCATGTGGGAATTCGCTCTTATAAGCTTCCCATACTGCCTTAGCTGATTCTCCTAAGAATGTCTCCATATATCTATACATTGTATCTGCGTCTGTTTCTGAGTAATTTTTAATAAAGTCTGCTACTACTATTCCTTTCCATATATCTATAACTGAATTCCAAAGTTGCACATCTTGTGCTGCTATGTTTAATATTTTTCCTTGATCACCCCCTGCTTGTAATCTAATAGGCTCTTCTATAAGCATTCTTCTTCCAATAGGTTTTGTGTTTTCTGCCTTAACCTCTTCATCTGGGTTTGTTCTAAATACTCTTCTTCTAGGTACATTTCCTGTACTGGTGTCTATTGTATGTACTGGGGTTGTTCTTTGAAATGGAGTAGAGCTGGTAGCACTACTTGATTCCATTAGTTCCTTTTGACTTGCTATTGAAATAGTTTCTTCTAAGTTTTTTCTAAAACTATTTCTATATCCTAAATTATCTGTCCTTTCTTCACATTCTTTTAGATGGTTAGTCATTTCTTCTATATTCATGTTTCTTTTAAGGCAATCTTTGCATCTGAATAAATTATAGTTATTTTCTTCATATATTCTTTTAGCTGTTCTATTATCTTATCCACCGCATACCCTTCATTTAATATTTCTATATTCATTTTTTCTGATTCTTCTTATATCTCTGTTTCTTCATCTTCTTCGGTTTGTCTAGTATAATTATATTCTCTAAATCTTATCGATGTTTCACATTTCCTAGTTTTATACATTACATGGAATTCTGGAGTGTATACTTTAGGCTTATTAAATTTTTCTAGATTCCATTCTAATCCTGCGTATTCTTCGGGATCTATTTTTATAGGTTTTGTTAATTTTATTCCTTTATTTCCCATAAGTTCTACTACATCATTTATTTTTAATTTGAACTTGGTATTGCTATTGTCAGCCATTTTTTCCTATAAATCCAATGCAAATTAATTGTCACGACCCAAATCCGGTCATGATGACGCCCAACAATCAAGCTAGGCCAGCCAGACCAATAATTTAATTATCACAAATACCAGTCCCAAATGGACAACCCAAGAAGAATATATGAGTTTAAGAACTCCAATAATAATAATAATGAACAAAAGTACCGACACTCCCAAAGATCCGGAGTCACAAGTCTAGAGCCTCTAACAAAACCCAATAGGAAATAGAGAGTACGATATAGAAGTACTCAAGTCCGAATACAAAATATACAATAACAACCGGAATGAGAGGAGAAGCTAGGCTCTGCGAACGTGGGCAGCTACCTCAACAACTCGATGTGACAAAGTAAACGCCGGAGATGTCCGTCTACCGCTCCTGTGTACCCGAGTCCGCACACAAAAGGTGCGGGGAGTAGAGGTGAGTACTAAGTACTCGATGAGTAACAAATATATACATGTAGTTGACAGTGAAATCCACCGAATACCACAAAATGAAGCTACACTACAGTCCGAATCTCCTACGAACTAGCAACAATCATTCCATACAGCTCCACAGAGTAATCCAACAAATACGGATGCAATGCAATGCACATAATCGCTACGGCGTGTAGCCCGATCCCATTTAACATCGACGGCGCTCACCGGGGTGTGTACAGGACTTCGGAGGAGCTCCTACAGCCCAAGCGCACATGCTGCGCGGCGTGCAGCCCGATCCTCACATCAACCACCGCGGCGTGCAGCCGATCCCATACTCGGTCCACAATAAGCAATTAAGTCACAAAACAATTCATTTTCCTTATTTCCGGTTCTCAATTCATAATTTATGAAAAATGCTTTAACTTTATTAAGTTTGTAAAAGCCGGTGACTTAGCATTTCAAAAGTGTGATTACAAGTCCCAGGACTGAGATCAGTGATTTAAGCAATTTTAGCTATCACATAAATATTGTCCTCTAAGGACGCTGCAGATCGGCACAAGGCCCCAAACAAGGCTTACAGCCCACAAATATAGCAAATACAGTGTATTTCCAACACTAACATCATATTATTCATTCCCGGGATGGACCAAGTCTCAATTCCCAATCACAATCAATCCCGCACCTGCCACGGTGTGCGAGCCACGCACTATTAGCGTCACAATGTGCTAAGCCGGGGTTTCGAACCCTCAGGCTACAATATACACAAACTACTCACCTCTAGCCGGTCGTCGAATCGTCCGCGATGCCTTTTCCTTTGAATTTCGTTGCCTCGTGTGTAGAATCTAGTCAAATAACAATAATTGTATCAATTACGGGTCAAAGAATCATAACCCACTTCAATTTATATGAAATTCGCAAAATTACACTAAGTTGGTAAAACCCGACTTTCGGTACGATTCTCGAAAAATTACGAAAGTCACATATTCGAACCCTCATCTCCATACGAGTCTAAGCATATCAATTTTACCAAATTCGGACTCCATTTGCTCATTCAAAACCTTGATTTTCTAAAGTTCAAACCTAGGGTTAAATCTTCCATGAATCACCCCAATTCTTCCATTTTCATGATATAATTGTATGATATTATCAATACTAATCATAATATGAGTTCATAGTTGATTACCTGATGATTTCCCTTGATTTCTTCCTCAAAATCGCCCAAAGTCGCCCTTAAGCCGAGACCCCCAAATGTTAAAATGTTTCTGAAATTTTCTAACTTCTGATACACTTAACTTACAGCGATTTCCGCTTCTGCGGAAGAATTTCCGCTCCTACGCGTCCGCTTCTGCGGAGATTCGATCGCTCCTGCGGATATTTCCGCTTCTGCGACTAGGCGTCCGCTTCTGCGGACTCGCCTAAGCGGCTCCCCTTCCGCTTCTGCGATGGCCGCTTCTGCGGCTCCCTGCCCGCTCCCGCGTTTCCGCTTCAGCGGAAAATGCTCCGCTTCTGCGGTGCCCAGCGCTTCTGCGCTCCTGGTCCGCTTCAGCGCACCCGCTCCTGCGCCCATAATTCCGCAGGAGCGGAAACAACAGAGACAGGACTCCTCAAACCTGCAATTTCCATGTTTTTCTCCCGATTAACCATCCGAAAACACCCCGAGGCCCCGGGACCTCATTCAAACACACCAACACATCCTAATTCCTTATTCGAACTTGTTCCAATCATAAAAACACCATCCTAAACATCAAAATCACCAATTTACACACGAATTCAAGCCTAAGATTCTTCAAAACTTTCAAAACTAACATTCAATCCAAAACCCGATCAAACGATGTCGAATGACCTGAAAATTTGCAGACATATCCAAAATCACATAACGAAGCTACGAAATTGTCGGAATTCCATTCCGACCCCCGGATCAAAATATCACCTACCATCCGGTTTTCGCCAAAATTCAACATTCGCCAATTCAAGCTTAAAACTACACCGGACCTCCGAATTCAATTCCGATTGTTCTCCTAAGTCATAAATGATCCCCCGGAACTAGTCGAATCATCAAAATCCGGTTCCGAGCACTCTAACTCAATAGTCAACTCTTGGTTGACTTTTCATATTCAAGCTTTCTTCAAACATGCTATTTGTTTCATTTTCAATCCAAATCACTCCTAACTCACCCGATATTTTAATACTGTTTTAAAAGCATAATATATGAAAATGCAAGGTAACGGGGTGGTAATTCCCGTAACGACAGGTCGGGTCGTTACATTCTCCCCAACTTAAACAAACGCTCGTCCGCGAGCGGGTTAAGAAACATACCTGGAGTATCAAACAAGTGTGGATATCTACTTCGCATCTCCTGCTCGGTCTCCCAAGTTGCTTCCTCCACGGGACGACCTCTCCACTGCACCTTCACTGAAGCTATATCCTTAGATCTCAGCTTACGAACCTGTCGACCCAAAATGGCTACTGGTTCCACATCATAAGTCAAATCCTCATCTAGCTGTATCGTGCTGAAGTCCAACACATGAGACGGGTCTCCGACATACTTCCGAAGCATAGATACATGGAACACCGGGTGAACTCCCGACAAACTGGGTGGCAAAGCAAGCATATAAGCCACCTCCCCAACTTTCCTAAGCACCTCAAAAGGTCCGATGAACCTTGGGCTCAACTTTCCTTTCTTTCCAAACCTCATAACACCCTTCATAGGCGAAACTTTCAGCAACACCTTCTCACCTACTGAATAAGACACATCTCGGACCTTCCGGTCTGCATAACTCTTCTGACGCGACTGAGCTGTGCGAAGTCTCTCCTGAATCACCTTCGCCTTATCTAAGGCATCTTGGACTAACTCTGTCCCTAACAACCTAGCCTCGCCGGGCTCGAACCAACCAACTGGAGACCTACACCGCCTCCCATATAAAAGCTTCATACGGTGCCATCTGAATGCTGGACTGATAGCTATTATTGTAAGCAAACTCCGCCAAAGGCAAATAATCAGCCCATGAACCACCAAAATCAATGACACAAGCACGCAACATGTCCTCCAATATCTCAATAGTACGCTCGGACTGCCCATCCGTCTGTGGATGAAATGATGTGCTCAGCTCTACCTGTGAACCCAACTCTCGCTGAAATGTCCTCCAGAACTGAGATATGAACTGGGTACCTCTGTCTGATATAATGGAAATAGGAACTCCATGCAATCTCACTATCTCACGGATGAATATCTCTGCCAACCGCTCCGAGGTATAGGTAGTACACACTGGGATGAAGTGAGCTGACTTAGTCAACCTATCCACCACCACCCAAACTGAATCAAACTTCCTCGCTGTTCGAGGGAGTCCACTAACAAAGTCCGTAGTAATCCTTTCCCACATCCACTCAGGAATATCAATACGCTGGAATACACCACCAGGTCTCTGATGCTCATACTTGACCTGCTGACAGTTTAGACACCGAGCCACATGGCTCACAATATCTTTCTTCATCTTTCTCCACCAGTAATGTTGCTTCAAATCCTGATACATCTTCGCGGCTCCTGGATGAATAGAATACCGCGAGCTATGGGCCTCTTCCAATATCAACTCACGAAGGCCATCAACATTGAGCACACATATCCGGCCCTGCATCCGCAATACACCCTCACTATCAATAGTGACATCTCTAGCATCATCGTGCTGAACTCTGTCCTTAAGGACAAGTAAGTGTGGATCATCATACTGGCGCTCTCGAATACGATCATATAAAGAAGAACGAGCTACTACATAAGCCATCACCCGATTGGGCTCAGAAATATCCAGCCTTACCATCCGATTAGCTAACGCCTGAACATCAACTGCTAGGGGTCTCTCCCCAACTGGAATATACGCCAAACTGCCCATACTAATAGCCTTCCGGCTCAATGCATCAGCCACTACATTGGCTTTCCCAGGATGATACAAGATAGTAATATCATAGTCTTTAAGCAATTCAAGCCATCTCCGCTGCCTTAAATTTAGATCTTTTTGCTTAAACAAATGCTGAAGGCTGCGGTGGTCTGTATATACATCACAAGATACACCATATAGATAATGCCTCCAAATCATCAAGGTATGAACAATAGCAGCTAACTCTAAGTCGTGAAAAGGGTAGTTCTTCTCTTATGGCTTTAACTGACGAGAAGCATATGCAAAAACACTATCTTCCTACATCAATACACAACCGATGCCAACTTTCGAAGCATCACAATACACCGTATAAGACCTTGAAGCTGATGGTAATACAAGTACCGGAGCTATGGTCAAGGCCGACTTGAGCTTCTAGAAGCTCTCCTCGCATTCATCGGACCGCACAAATGGAGATTCTTCTGTGTCAACTTCGTCGAAGGTGAAGCAATAGAAGAAAAACCTGAACAAACCTGCGATAATAGCCTGCCAAATCGAGGAAACTCTGAATCTCCATAGCTGAGGATGATCTGGGCCAATTTTGCACCACCTCGACTTTCTGTGGGTAAACCCGAATACCATCGCTGGACACTATATGTCCCAGAAAACCCACAGTATCAAGCCAGAACTCACACTTAGTGAATTTTGCATAAAGCTTCTCTTCTCTCGACCTCTGCAATGCCACTCTCAAATGTTGTGCATGCTCCTCCTGGCTGCGTGAATATACCAGAATATCATCAATAAACACAATCACAAAAGAATCAAGGTACGGCCGAAATACGCTATTCATCAAGTGCATGAATGCAACTGGGGCATTAGTCAACCCGAAAGACATCACCAGGAACTCGTGGTGCCCATATCGCGTCCTGAATGCTGTCTTCATAATATCTGAGTCCCTGATCTTCAACTGATGATAGCCCGATCGTAGATCAATCTTAGAAAATACACTAGCTCCCTGGAGCTGATCAAATAGGTCCTCAATACGAGGTAATGGGTACTTATTCTTCATCGTTACCTTGTTCAGCTGCCCGTAATCAATGCACATTCTCATTGTGCCATCTTTCTTCTTCACGAATAACACCGGTGCACCCCAAGGTGACACACTCGGACGAATGAAACCCTTATCTAAGAGTTCTTGAAGTTGTTCCTTCAATTCTTTTAACTCCGCTGGTGCCATGCGATAAGGAGGAATAGAAATGGGCTGAGTGCCCGGCACCAAGTCAATACCAAAATCAATATCTCAGTCAGGCGGCATGCCTGGCAGGTCTGCTGGAAATACATCCGGAAACTCCCTCACAATGGGGACCGAATCAAGACTGGGTGTCTCAGCTTCAACATTTCTAATGAAGGCCAAATAAGATAAACAACCCTTGCCAATCATTCGTTGAGCCTTTATATAAGAAATCACCCTGTCGGACACATAATCAGTCAAGCCACGCCACTCGATCCTCGGATTATCTGGAATAGCTAGTGTGACTGTCTTGGCATGACAGTCCAGAATCGCATGGTAAGGAGATAGCCAATCCATGCCTAGAATTACATCGAAATCTACCATGCCCGGTAGTAATAAATCAACTCGGGTCTCCGGACCCCCAATAGTAATAATACAGGATCGATATACCTGATCCACAACAACAGTATCCCCCACTGGGGTAGACACATGTACGGGCAAAGCAAGAATACCACGGGTCATACCCAAGTGATGTGCAAAATAAGTAGAAACATAGGAATAGGTGGATCGGGGATCAAATAAGACAGAAGCATCCCTGTGGCAGACTGAGATAATACTGAAATGACCGCATCTGAAGCACTAGCATCCTTCCTATCCGGAAGAGCATAGAAACGAGCCTGGCCTCCACCGGTACGATCCTCGCCTCTAGGGCGACCTCTGGATACCTGGCCACCAGTCCTAGCCGACTGTGCTGGCGCTGAAGAAACAGGAGTAGAAGACGAAGGCTGATCCCTTTGCTGAGACCGCTTACGAAGCCACTGAGGACACTCTCTCCTGATATGGCCCAAATCACCGCACTCAAAACAACGGCATGAAGATGGGAGAAGGGGCTGCTGAGGACCCCTCGCTACCGATGAATCCTGTGCTGAGGAAACAGGAGCAGAGCTCTGAGCTGGAAGAGCACTCAGTGCAGGGTGACTCTGCCGACGGCTCTGGCGACCACGATAACCTCGCTGGCCTCGACGACCACGATCGGATGAAACCCCACTGGACTTGTACGTCCAGACGGATGAGATCTGAAGGAGCGACCTCTGCTATGCTGAAATTGGCCCCTAGACGGAGCACCACTGTAGCTGCCGGTACCACGAGGCCTCTTAGCCTCTCTCTCTCTCGCTCTCTGCGGCGATCTGTCTCGATGTGACGGGCAGCATCAACCACCTCCTCGAAGGTAACTGTAGAAGCTCTCTCTCTGGTCATCAATATACGGATGGGATAAATAAGACCATCGATAAATCTCCGGATCCTCTCCTTGTCGGTAGGAACCATCCACATGGCATGACCGGGCCAGCTGTGTGAATCTCATCTCATACTGATTAGCTGTCATCTCTCCTTGTTTCAACCACTCGAGCTGACGTCGCAGCTCCTCCTCTGAGACTGAGGCACGTTCTTCTCCAAAAATACCGTGGAGCACTGCCGCCAAGTGGGGCACGCCCCGGCGGGCCTACGCCTCTCAAAATCCTCCCACCACTGGAAAGCTGCACCTGTGAGCTGGAAAGTGGTGAATGAAATACCGTTGGACTCTAGAATACCCGCGGTGCGAAGCATCCTCTGACACTTATCCAAGAAACCACGGGCATCCTCGCCCTCGGCTCCACCGAATGTCGGAGGCCGTAACCTCTCAAATCTCTCCAAACGACGCTGCTCGTCGTCGGGCATCGCTGGAACCACGTATGCGGAGGCTGGTGCAACGGCGTAGCCGGCTGAGCCGGCTCGGGTGTACCGAGCCACGAGGGTCCGATTCCTCCCCTGCACGTGAAGAAGATCTTGCGGCGATGGCGACAACTACTCGTGCCAATCCCTGTGCATACTGATAATATCCGAGCCAAGGTCTCCGAAGACCGGTATCACAATAAACGCTTGCCGGTGCCTGAACCTGAGCTGCGGGAGCGTTCGCCGCTGGAATACGGTCTCGAGTACGATCGTGCTGGTGGGTCGACGCAAGTCGTTGGTGCTTCGCTGCCTACCTCTACCACGACCACGGCCTCACGGGTGCCAATGGTGGTCGTCCGCCACGTCCAGTTAGCTCGTGTTCTCGCCATCTGCGAGAGAATAGAATATGGAAAGATTTAATTTCATGATAACACAAATCGCACGATATGAATTCAAGAAATTGAGGTTTTTCCTAAAGTTTCTGTAGCCCTTCGAAGATAGATACGGACGTCTACGTACCGATCTGCGAAAGCCTACTAAACCGGCTCATGACTCGCGAGTCCTAATAACCTAGAGCTCTGATACCAACTTGTCACGACCCAAATCCGGTCGTGATGGCGCCCAACAATCAAGCTAGGCCAGCCAGACCAACCATTTAATTAACACAACGATATCAGTCCCAAATGGACAACCCAGAAGAATATATGAGTTTAAGAACTCCAATAATAATAATACTGAACAAAATACTGACACTCCCAAAGATCCGGAGTCACAAGTCTAGAGCCTCTAACAAAACCCAATAGGAAATAGAGAGTACGATATAGAAGTACTCAAGTCCGTCTGAAAGTATATAAATAAAAATTGGTATAAGAAGAGTAGCCAGGTCCTGCGAACGTCAGTAGCTATCTCAACCACTCTAATAACTCCGATAAAACGAGACTGCTAAGCTAAACCTTCGGCGTACCTGAATGTGCACACAAAGGTGCGAGGAGTAGGGGTGAGTACTAAGTACTCAGTGAGTAAAAAGCTTATAAAATATCTGAAGATAAGAAATCCACGAAATGCCACACAGTAAAGCTATGTCTAACAGTTCGATACCTACTACGAACTAACAACAACAGCAAGCAACAGATAGCACCAGTAAATTTAACAAATAAAGATGCAATGCAATGCACATAACCGCTACGGCGTGTAGCCCGATCCATTTAACGTCGACGGCGCTCACTGGGGGTGTGTACAGACTCGGAGGGGCTCCTGCAGCCCAAGCGCAATACTGCTGCGGCGTGCAGCCCGATCCTCATATAAATCACTGCAGCGTGCAGCCCGATCCCATACTCAGTCCACAATAAGCAATTAAGTCACAAAACAATTCATTTTCCTTATTTCCAGTTCTCAATTCATAATTTATGAAAAATGCTTTAACTTTATTAAGTTTGTAAAAGCCGGTGACTTAGCATTTCAAAAGTGTGATTACAAGTCCCAGGACTGAGATCAGTGATTTAAGCAATTTTAGCTATCACATATATATTGTCCTCTAAGGACGCTACAGATCGGCACAAGGCCCCAAACAAGGCTTACAGCCCACAAATATAGCAAATACGGTGTATTTCCAACACTAACAACATATTATTCATTTCCGGGATGGACCAAGTCTCAATCCCCAATCACAATCAATCCCGCACTTGCCACGGTGTGCGAGCCACGCCCTATTAGCGTCACAATGTGCTAAGCCGGGGTTTCGAACCCTCAGGCTACAATATACACAAACTACTCACCTCTAGCCGGTCGTCGAATCGTCCGCGATGCCTTTTCCTTTGAATTTCGTTGCCTCGTGTGTAGAATCTAGTCAAATAACAATAATTGTATCAATTACGGGTCAAAGAATCATAACCCACTTCAATTTATATGAAATTCGCAAAATTACACTAAGTTGGTAAAACCCGACTTTCGGTACGATTCTCGAAAAATTACGAAAGTCACATATTCGGAACCCTCATCTCCATACGAGTCTAAGCATATCAATTTTACCAAATTCGGACTCCATTTGCTCATTCAAAACCTTGATTTTCTAAAGTTCAAACCTAGGGTTAAATCTTCCATGAATCACCCCAATTCTTCCATTTTCATGATATAATTGTATGATATTATCAATACTAATCATAATATGAGTTCATAGTTGATTACCTGATGATTTCCCTTGATTTCTTCCTCAAAATCGCCCAAAGTCGCCCTTAAGCCGCTTCTGCGGAGATTGGACCGCTTCTGCGGAGAATTCCGCTTCTGCGGCTAGACGTCCGCTTCTGCGGACTCGCCCAAGCGGCTCCCCTTCCGCTTCTGCGAAGGCCGCTTCTGCGGCTCCCAGCCCGCTTCCGCGCTTCCGCTTCAGCGGCTCCCCTTCCGCTACTGCGGTCGCCGCTTCTGCGGCTCCTTTCCGCTTCAGCGCACCCGCTCCTGCGCCCAAAATTCCGCAGGAGCGGAAACAACAGAGGCAGCGCTCCTGGTCCGCTTCAGCGCACCCGCTCCTGCGCCCATAATTCCGCAGGAGCGGAAACAACAGAGACAGGACTCCTCAAACCTGCAATTTCCATGTTTTTCTCCCGATTAACCATCCGAAAACACCCCGAGGCCCCGGGACCTCATTCAAACACACCAACACATCCTAATTCCTTATTCGAACTTGTTCCAATCATAAAAACACCATCCTAAACATCAAAATCATCAATTAACCACGGATTCAAGCCTAAGTTTCTTCAAAACTTCCAAAACTAACATTCAACCCAAAACCCGATCAAACGATGTCCGAATGACCTGAAAATTTGCAGACATATCCAAAATCACATAACGAAGCTACAGAAATTGTCCGAATTCCATTCCGACCCCCGGATCAAAATATCACCTACCATCCGGTTTTCGCCAAAATTCAACATTCGCCAATTCAAGCTTAAAACTACACCGGACCTCCGAATTCAATTCCGATTGTTCTCCTAAGTCATAAATGATCCCCGGAACTAGTCGAATCATCAGAATCCGGTTCCGAGCACTCTAACTCAATAGTCAACTCTTGGTTGACTTTTCATATTCAAGCTTTCTTCAAACATGCTATTTGTTTCATTTTCAATCCAAATCACTCCTAACTCACCCGATATTTTAATACTGTTTTAAAAGCATAATATATGAAAATGCAAGGTAACGGGGTGGTAATTCCCGTAACGACAGGTCGGGTCGTTACATTAATAAATTATTTCCTACATCCATTTCTTCATATCCTTTTGTCTGTATTCCTATTTTTATGTAGGTTCCAAATTCTTGTAAGTTCATTAGAAAATCTGGACTAATATAAAATATTCATCCATTATTTGACATATCTACTTCTGTCAAACCAATTATTCCCTTTTTTAAGTCTGTCCATCTATCATCGTATACCGTTATTAATGCTTTTGATCCTAAACTTTTTCTGCTCATTCCTTTTATTCCTAATACTATTAATCCTAAATGCATCATTGTCATTTTTGTATTTCTAACCATTTTAAAGGATTCAGGGTTTACGAGGTTTAGTTGCGTTACCTTGTCTCCTAATATTGAAATATATTCTTCTCTATAATGTCTATATAACAAATTATTCCTTGAAAAATACTTTGTAATGTATAAAATCTTTGGGTTTAACAGCTTTAATTGATGTTGTTTAAATAATTGTATGTCACTATCTGTATTTATGACTTGGCTGAGTTCTTTATTTTCTTCTTCTCTAGCTTTTCTAGAAAATATTCTGGATATTAAACTATTTCCTATTTGGTTGTCTGAGTAGCTTGGTCTTGGTCTTTCTTTCTTCTGTGGTTCTGGTTCCTCTCATACTTGAAAGAAAGTCCATTTTTGAGGTTTTCTAATTATTTTTTGTCTCTCTTTTTGTGGTGTTATTTCTATGTTATTTAATTTTGTAATAAGTTCGTCTATACTAGTATTTTGTGGTTTTTCTGTTTCTTTTCCTGTTAATAATCTATCTAGTTTTTGGTTTACTTCTAATAATAAGGCTATTATTGTATTGTTTTGGCTTACTAGTATTTTATCTGATTTAGCGGTTAAAGTGTAATCAGTAATTCCTACCAGTTCTTGAAACTTACTAGTATATTTTAAGGCGTTCTTATACGTTGAATTGTTTATGCTCATGAAAGGGATATTTCTTCTATCCTTTCAGCTAATTTTTTAATTTCGCTTATTTCAATTGTTATTTCTTTTAGTTTAGTATTTACTTCTTCTATTTGAGTATTTTCACTACTAGTTTTGTTTGATGTCTTTATTTTTCTAGTTATTTCAGTACCTTGATCTTTTATAAAATCTAGATTTAATTCTATTTTTCCTAGTATTTTTATGCTCTTATTTTGAACTTCTTCTAGCGTATCTATTCTTTTTAGAATATCTTTATTTTTTTCTTGAATCTTGCTACTAAGATTAATTATTAAATCTATTATCGTATTATATTGTCTATCTTCTTAATGCAGGATATGTTCGCCTTGACTAAATTACACCTAATTGAAGTTCCGTCTTTGAAAGATCTATATTTCTTTTCTGGGTGTATTTTTAAGTCTAAATAATCTAAACTTTTAAACGAAACTATTTTATCCTAATGGGATTTTTACTTTCGCAAGCTTATACCTAATTTTTACTCTAATATTACTATATTCTATGGCTTTATCTAGTTCTGCTATTTCTTCCTGAAGTGTCTTCCTGTATCGTAGTGTGGATTCTTTAAAGTATGGTCCTAAAGTAACAAATTGATCTCTATCTGTCTCTGATATTTCTTCGTCTTCTTTTAATATTATATCTATGTAATTTAAGAGATGTATTAAATTTGTTTTTTGAATTTTTAGATTTGCATTCTCTAATTTATCATCCCAATACCATGATTTTACTGTTCTTATATTTTTTACAAATTCTAAAGTTTTCATAAATTATCCTAGTGGTATAGTTATCTTACTCTGTATTCTTCGGAGTCTAATTCTTTGATTACACTGTTGTATATCACTATCTATTCTTTGTATTTCCCACTCTATAGCGTTTTTTAATTCTAAGGTTGAGGGTCTTTTTAAGAATTCTTGGTCCGATAGTATTAATTCTAACTGTGTTTCTACACGTTGTTTTATCCTTAATAAATCTTGTTTATATTTTAGCTCTATGTATACAAACTTTTATTTTATTCTAATATATTTAGCAAAGGTTATATCTCTCATATAAGTCTTCTTGATCTTCGTGTGTATGATCTGGTTCTTTATAAATTCTAACTCCTGTCCTAAGTATATATCTAGCTCCCTGTCTAAACTTTTTTCACTATCCAAGTCTCTTGTTCTATATCTAATCGATTGTGTAATAGTCTAAAATTTCTATATAGGTTAAAAAATTTCTTAGGTTTTCTTCTAGAAATAGGTGGTCTTATATAAAATAGTTGTCTCCAGAAACTTCTCGCTCTGATACCAATATATATGCTGCTGCGGCGTGCAGCCCGATCCAATAATATATACTAGCGCCCACTGGGAATGTCTGCAGACTCCGAAGGGGCTCCTACAGCCCAAGCGCAATAATACTGCAGTGTGTAGTCCATCGTACTTGTATATTACTGTGGCGTGCAGACCGATCCATATATAGATTACTGCAGCATGCAGTCCGATCCACATATATATTACTGCGGCATGCAGTCCGATCCAATACATATAGTGTTGCGGCGTGCAGCCTGACCCAATATAGTTATATATATAATATCTTATAGTGGTTCCTCGACCCTATCCCAGTCAGTATAGACTTGGCCTCTCAGACCCACTCAGCTAGAACAGGGAATTTCCACCCTAGGTAGTCTCTCTCACAGTACACATATAGTATTGGCTCATGATATGATATACAGCTAATATTACGGCTGAGTGTATGTTTCCAACATAATATAAGGGTCACCAAGCTCTACAGGTTTCCCTAATACTCTACAGATCGGCACAAATTCCCAAACATGGCTACCAGCCCAACTACACAGTTATAAGTTCATTCACATTCATAATACACGATAAACTATCAGTCAGGAAGGACCAAGTCCAATCCCCCAATCACAATGTCACCACGTCCGTCACATGACGCGTGTTTCATCTAAACATAGCACTGTATAGTGCAAATACGGGGTTTCAAACCCTCAATACATTATGTAACGACTCGGCCCGTCGTTACGGAAATTTCCACCCCGTTACCTTGCATTAACATATCTTATGCTTCTATTTCAGTGTTAGAACCTATCGGGTGAGTTAGGAGTGAATTGAATTAAAAATGAAGCAAATAGCATGTTTGAAGGAAGATTGAATATGGAAAGTCAACCTAGAGTTGACTATCGAGTTAGAGTGCTCGGAATCGGATTCGATGATTCGACTAGTTTCGAGGGATCATTTATGACTTAGGAGAGCAATCGGAATTGAATTTGGAGATCCGGTGTAGAAATAGGCTTGAATTGGCTAAGGTTGAATTTTGGCGAAATCCGATCGATAGGTGAGATTTTGATCCGGGAGTCGGAATGGAATTCCGACAGTTGCAGTAGCTCCGTTAGGTGATTTTGGATATGCTTGCAAAATTTCAGGTCATTCGGACGTCGTTTGGTCGGGTTTTTGATTGAATGTGTAATTCGGAAGTTTTGAAGAAACATAAGCTTGAATCCGTGTGTAATTGGTGATTTTGATGTTTAGGATGGTGTTTTTATGATTGAAACAAGTCCGTATCGTGTTTTGGAGTATGTTGGTGGTTTTCGTTGGGGTCCGGGGGCCTCGGGGTGAATCCGGACCATCATCCGGCATTTTTGGAACTTGGAAGTCTGCTGTAAATTTGCAGGCCACTGTGCAAAAATTAAGCCATCGCGTTCGCGAGGGCAAGGCCCGCGTTCGCGTAGGCTGGGGCATATTGGTCATCGCGTTCGCGTGGGATGGTAACGCGTTCGCGTAAGATGAAGTTGGAACGCATCGCGTTCGCGTGGAATAAGGCCGCGTTCGCGTAGGAGAAAGATGGAGACCATCACGTACGCGTGAAGGGTAGACGCGTTCGCGTAGAAGAAATCCGGCAGCTGGGGAAATGATCTTCGCGGACGCGTGATAAGGCGTCGCGTTCGCGATGAAGTAATCAAACAGGCCATCGCGTTCGCGTGAGGTGCATCGCGAACGCGTAGAGTAAAATCGTCCGGCAGTGAGTTTAATTGCAGAACAGAGGGCTCACGGGTTCTTATACCCAAAACACAATTTTGAGCCCTAGAGAGAAGAAAACTCGAGGAGAAACACTGAGAAATCATCGGGTATTCGTCGGAGGTAAGATTCTTGACTCAAAAACATCATTTTATGGTAGAATTAACATCAATCTTCATGAAATTGGGTTGAAATCTTGAAGAAATGTGGCCTAGATATTGAAAACGGGATTTTTAGTTTTGGAAGGCCATTTGAACTCCGATTTTAGTAAATTTTATATGTACGGACTCGTGGCGGGACGAGGGTTCTGGAAATATGAGTTTCGAGATTTTTCGAGATGTGGGCCCGGGGCTCGGGTTTTGCCAATTTCGTGATTTTTGATATTTTTGGAGTTCTTTCGATTGGGTTATGTTCCATTAGCCTATTTTGATATATTTGTGCTTATTTGTGCTAGTTTTGACGTGCGTGGATGCCGGTTCGAGGAGCTAAGGCGTCGCGGGCATGAGCTTTCGTCGGTTCGAGGTGGGTAATTCTTGTAAATGATGTCCTGAGGGTTAGTAAACCCCGGACTTGCACATCTTAGTGCTGTGTTAAGGTGACTTGCACGCCGGATAACGGGCGTGGGGTATAGCACCATTGGGGATTGTGACTTGGTCCGTCCCGCGTAATAAATAATAACTCCTAATTGTTGAAGTGAATTGGACTAATTATCATGTTTGGACTTCGTGCCAATTATTTGAGTCCTTCAGGGATTGGTATCACTGTTTTGATAACACCGTGCATATTTTATTCTAATTTAAGGTTTTAAATGGTATTTTTGCTATTTAGCATTCTTATAAGGTTATGAAAAACTTGAACAAGGTCTTAATAATATTTTAGCTGTGAGCTAATGTGATATTGTTGCCCGTAGGGCTTTTCTTGATTATTTGTTAGACTGATTGGGGCTGAGGGCCATATGTTAGGACATGACATTTTATGTGAGCATATGCATACACATGCATGGATCGGATTGCACGCCGCAGTGGTATACGGATCGGGCTGCGCGCCGCAGCAGGTGTGATATTAATATTGTGCTTGGGCTGTAGGAGCCCCTCCGGAGTCTGAACCCCCACAGTGAGCACGGGTACCCAAATTGGATCGGGCTACACGCCATAGCGGTCATATGCATTGCATGGCATACATACATTGGTTTATGTGTACTACCTGGCATAACATTCAGCACTCATACATTATCGGCACACATGCATTAGTTGCCTTATTGACCAGATCTCCTAGTGTAAATTGATAAGGAGTGCTGAGCCCGAGGAGCTGATTTGAGTGCGAACTTGCACTACTTGAGATTTTATCCATGTATTGGTATATTATTATGAAATAAAGTAGCTAAAATTGAGATTTCTAAATAATCTACTCACATATGCTTGAAAGGAATAAAAAGATAGTTCTGTATTGTGTAGCATGAGATAGTGCCTATCGTGGTTTTCTTCCTTTCAGCATTATTTACTTTTATTACTGCTGAGTTGGAAGTACTCACACCCGACTCCCTGCACCTTGTGCATGCAGATCCAGGTACATCACAGTGGAGCTGATTCTATTGCGGCTCGGGAGTGCTTTTGGACAGTCGAGGTAGCTGCTAGCGTTCGCAGGACTCGATTCTCCAGTTTGTCTGTATTTTCGTTCTGATCATCTCACACTTGTGCACAGTTATATTCACTATTTACACTTTGTATATTCTGTAGAGGCTCATGACTCTTGACCCTTCGGTCTATGGGAGTTGACACATGTTGGGACTTGGTTCCCTGTTTTAAATATATCTATCACTGTTGTGCTTAAATTGGATAAAGTGAGCTTGCGGCTCCGTGGGTATTGTTGATTGGTCGGGCTGGCCTAGCAGTGTGTTGGGCGCCATCACGACCGGATTTAGGGTCGTGACACATTATTTACTACAACCACTCACCTCGATCCGGTAGAAGTCCTAGCCCACTTTCCGCTTGCCTCGCAAATCAGTCTCCTCGGATGCCAAATCTGCTCAAAATCAATGAGAATATATGAATATAGGCTAATTAGACATAACCCAATCGAAATAACTCGATTTACATCAAAACCCACGAATTTGTAAAAATTCGAATTTTGGTACGGTTCTCGAAAAATTACAAAAGTTACATTTTCGGAATCATTATCTCAACACGAATCCATATATATAAAGTTTGCCAAAATCGAACTTTGTTTGCCCATTCAAATCAACGTTTTACCATAACCTAGGCTTAGGACAAAATTCCCCTATTAATTCTTCCAATTTCAGTGAAATAGAGGAGGATTCTAAGATAAAAACACGTATTTGGACCATAACACTTACCTCCGATGATAACCAGGTGAATTCCCTTCACTTTTGCTCTCTAAGACTCAACAATGGAGGTTTTTAATAAATGAGCCGCGGATGAAATGTTCTGGACTTAAATTCACTGACAGCCCTCGCTACTATACGCGATTGCAGCCATTGGCATGCGATCGCGATGCACAGCTTTCTAGGCGACCAATTTTTCCTCTACGCGATCGCGTGGTCCAAGACATGATCGCAGTGCTCAGCCTAGCTACTCTACGCGATCGCAACGCATTGACCGCGATCGCACTGCTCACGAATCCTGCTTTACGCGATCGCATGAAGGGCTCTGCGATCGCGATGAACAATTCCTTTACCTTACGCGATCGCATCCCTCATGCCGCGATCGCGAAGAAAAAATTTCCCAGCTCCCTCCGATGCACTACGCGATCGCATGGCCAGGCCTACGATCGCGATGAGTAAAATCCCCATGTAATTTAGTGCAACAGATCAGCTGCTCATTTTGGCTTAAAATGGTCCGTTTGGACCCCCGAATTCATCCCAAGGCCCCCGGGACCCCAACGAAAACCACCAATATACTCCAAAACACGATACAAACTTGTTCCAATCCTAAAAAGATGCCCTTAAACACGAAAATCATCTAATCCAAGCGAATTCAAGCCTAAGTTTCATTTAAACTACTGCAACCAACATTCGATCAAAAACTTGACCAAACGACTTCCGAATGACCTGAAAATGTGCAGGCATATCCAAAATCACCTAACGGAGCTACTGCAATTGTTGAAATTCCATTCCGACTCGCGGATCAAAATCTCACCTACCGTTCGGATTTCGCCAAAATTCAATCTTAGCCAATTCAAGCCTAAAATTACACCGGACCTCCAAATTCACTTCCGGTTGCTCTCCTAGATCATAAATGACCTCCCGAAGCTAAGCAAATTATCAAGAATTTGATTCCGAGCTCTCTAACTCACAAGTCAACATCCGGTTGACTTTTCCCAACTATTCCTTCTTCTAAGAGACTATTTGTCTCATTTCCAACCAAACTCAATCCGAATTGACTCAAACTCACCAAACATGCATATTGAAACATTAACAAGCATATAACGGGGATAACGGGGTGATAACTGACATGATGACGGGCCGGGTCATTACAAGGACACTCTACAAGGGGCTCATGAAGGAACACCTCAGGTAAAGAGATCAAGAGGAACTCTACTGTATTGTGAATATGAAAACTTTACTATGAAGGAAGGAGAAACTATTCAAGAAATGTATACCAGGTTCACTACACTGACTAATAAACTGGGGTCTCTTAGAAGGGTTATTCTAGAAGAAGACAAGGTGGAGAAAATTCTAACTAGGGTTCTGCCAATCTCCTGGGAAAGCAAAATCACTGCTATTCAGGAATCAAAAGACATTGCTACTCTAAAGCTAGATGAACTAATTGGAAACCTCACTGCCTATGAACTAAGAAGGCAAACAATGAAAATGGATGCTCCAAAGAAAGAAAGAAGTCTGGCTCTCATAATTTCAGAAGGATCAGATCTTGAAGATGAGAAGATGGCTATGATAACCAATGATTTCAAGAAATTTCTTATGAGAGGAAAGGGTACTTCAAAAGGTACAACATTCAGCAAACAAGAGCTCCAGAGAAACAAACAAATGAAGGTTGTTACAAGTAGGAAGACTAATCTCCACATCAGAAATTGTCCACAATGTGAGATTGAATGGAAGGAAGAAGGAGGTGAAAGAAGAAACAGGAAGAAGGAACAGGTTCAACCAATAAGGAACAAAGGATCAACCAAAGTCGTGGTTGCTGCATGGGGAGAAACTTCAGATGAGGACTCAGAAAATGAAGCTGAAGATGAGCAAGCTCTTATGGCCATCAGAGAGTCAGATGATGAACACGAGGTAAGTATTCTACAACTTAAAGAAAAGATAAAAATTTTGTCCAAAGAAAAACTGGCTGACTTGCTGATGGACTTCATAGATGAGTCTGAAATATTAAACAGTGAGAAAGATGTTCTGTCTAAAAAGTGTGTTACCCTAGAAGAAAAATGTAAAAGACTTGAGTTTAGGGCTGATAAGAGTGACAACATAAGTACAGAGTTGAAGAACCAGGTTCATCAACATGAGAATAAGAATCTAGAACTCAAATTTGAAAACATTAAACTGAAATTAGGATCAGGTAAGAAAAAGGTTGATCAATCATCTCTCATCAAAGAAGAAAATTTAGGAAAAATGAAAGATGAAATGTACAAGAAAGATGAATTGATTAAAGTCTTAAAAGAAGATTTAGGAAAGGTGAAGCATGAATTAGACAGAACATGCAAATAGAACAAGGCTTCTGATGCACTCTCTTGGCTACAAGAACATCATAGTAGCAATAAGAAAGGACTTGGATTTGGGATTCAAACTCCAAAATAGGATCCCAAAAAATAAGTATCTCACACTTCCTGAGAATAAGATTTGCACACACTGTGGTAAGACTAGTCATTACAAAAATGAATATAGTGCTAGAGAAAATGATGGTGAAAAGAACAGAGCTTTTGTTAAAAAAAAAAAGCATAAACTACCTAGTTGGGCAAAGAAAAATTTGATTTATCCGTTTGCCCATAGAAAGGGACCCAAACTAGTTTGGGTTCCTAAGAATAACCCATGATTTCTTTTGCAGGATCAAGTGAAAGAAAGTGGCCAAATGTGGTACATAGATAATGGCTGCTCAAAACATACGACTGTTAACAAGAACCAGTTCCTTTCACTTGAGAACCTAAAAGGAAGTAATGTCTCCTTAGGAAATGGAAAGAAATGTGAGATCATTGGTGTTGGAAAGGTAGGAAAAATGGACTCTGATTCCATTGAGAATGTCTATTTGATAGATGGCTTAAAGTATAGCCTGATAAGTGTGTCACAACTGTGTGACAGAGGTAACCTTGTGGCTTTCACTTCCACAAAATGCTTTGTAATTAGCCTTACTACTGACAAGATTGTTTTGCAGGGAAGGAGAGTTAACAATATGTACAATGTAGATTTGTCAACTCTCTCTGAAAATGAACTCACTTGCTTAAGTGTGGAAATTAATGATCTCCTCCTTTGGCACAAAAGACTTGGTCATGAAAGTTTGAATCAATTAAACAAATTAATCTCCAAGGACTTAGTAATAGGTCTACCTAATATCAAGTTCAAGGAAGACAAGATTTGTGAAGCATGTGCAAGGGGGAAGCAGGTAAGATCATCCTTTAAATCTAAAAAAATGGTAAGTACTACCAAGACGTTGGAACTGGTTCATATGGATCAATGTTGTCTGATGAGAGCCATGAGCAGAGGTGGTAAAAAAATATGTATTGGTGCTAGTTGATGATTATTCTAGGTTTACTTGGGTATTGCTCTAAAGATGAAGCATTTGAAATGTTCACTGCTTTTATTAAGAAAACCCAAAAGCAATTAGGAAATAAACTAGCATCCATTAGGTCTAATCATGGAACTGAAGTTAAAAATGTAAAATTTGCTGAATTCTGTGATGAATATGGAATAGATCACAATTTCTCTGCCCCTAGGACTCCTCAACAAAATGGGGTAATTGAAAGGAAGAATCGAACCCCTGAGGATATGACAAGGACTATGTTACTTTCCAGTAAACTACCTCGTAGCTTCTGGGCAGAGGCCATAAACACTACTTGTTACATAATAAACAGATGCATGACTAGGCCTCTTGTAGAGAAAACTCTGTATGAGTTACTTAAAAGGAGAAAAACAAACATATCCCACCTTAGGGACTTTAGGTGCAAGTGTTATGTGCACAACAATGGCAAAGACTCCCTAGGAAAGTTTGATCCCAAAAATGATGAGGGAGTATTATTGGGATATTCTTTACATAGCAAAGCAAACAAAGTATTTAATAAAAGAACCCTATGTGTTCAAGAAAGTGTAGATGTTGTATTTGATGAATCTAACTATCACACCTCCTTTTTACGCACCCTACCTCGAAAGGTAAAATGTATAAGGGAGTTTTTCCAATTTAAGTGACATTATTCGAAATGGGGTTATATATTTATTTCAGAGTCACCACTTGAAATAAATTTCGATGTTCCAAGTCACCATTTTATTTAAATCCCAAATCGAGGAAGTCTTATTTTAAAGAGTCTGCAAACCAAAAATTCTAGATAAGGAATTCTGTTAACCTGAGAGAAGGTGTTAGGCATTCCCGGGTTCCATGGTTCTAACATTGTTGCTTAGTGTTTATTACTTGGCTTAAATAATTATTTAATTACTAATTTTAGAACATGTGCGCTTGTGCTACTTTTACCACTTTTAATTAGAAGATTATCATACAACGGGTTAAAAATCATGTCATGCAAAATTGTTAATAATTAATAATGTCTTAATATTATTAAGAGAATTTGGGTCAAAGTTGCGGGAACTCATACTCCGATTTTATTTTTAGAAACATAATTGTATTATGCGAACATATACATAATTACCATAGTATTTTAAGACGGCCCTAAAGGACATTCTACGAAATATTAGTCTTTTTTATATCTAAGACATAAAGTTAATACGAGGGCCATATGCATTTCTCGAATAACCCAACTCCGAATTTCAATTTTAAGAGATTTAACAAGGAACAATAGGCACTCTACATAATCCACCTAAAACACAATCAATTGAACTCTCAAATAAAACTATATACACCTTAATTCATGCACTGAACGCTCAATCGAATTTTCAGCATTCATTTTTAGGCAATGAAAACGTTCAAACAATGAGGAGCTGTTAACGAATATATTGGCAAATTCAGTTAATCGTTGGTCCTTTAGATAAATATCCAAAAATCATTTCAACTTTCATATTATTTTTTTGTTCAACTATGTTCCTACTTCTATCTTGATTCTTCACCAAAATTAAGTCAACAGCATACCAAATATGAGCTAAACAACTGAAAAGCTGTCAAATATTATTATAAGTCAGCAGAGAGAAGAACAGAATAAGAAACATAAACATATCCATGTGCATATCACATCGCAGAACAGAAAATTTCATAATTATTCACATGTAGAAACCTAAAACGAACAGAGGTGAGTGAATCTCAGTATTGACAAGCCAAATTCGGTAACATCAAGAGACAGAGAGGGACCCGGAGCTCGATCGGCAAACCTTGGGCTATATAAACTAAAATTAATTAGTGGCCTATTAGCAACCATTTCATTTTTAAGAAAATTCTGTCGAAGTTGTGCAAACGCATACTCCGAGTTGGAATCGTAATTATATTACGCGAACGTATACACAATTGCGATATATTCTAATTCAACTGCAATGACTAACTGAATCACAGAAACTACATATCTTTCAGTTCAAATATCAAAACACAACTCGAGGAAAATTATTGAAATCGTGTAAAAATCACATATTGGACTTCTTAAAGCACCTGAAGGGTGGAAAGATGCGAAGCAATAGCTAATATTTGAGGTGAGCATAAAATACAAATAAAATGTGACAAAAGAGACTACATCAATCCAGGAACTCAGCCGCAATTCTCCAGCTGAAAGTTTTATGTCCTTAGGAAGGATCTCAATGTGGTCAATTTCAAAACAATATAGTGACCAAACATATTTAATTTCATATCTATGCATTCAAAATAATAGAAGCATCAGACTCTTTTTCTTTTAAACAATAAAGTAATTTCTGGTTAAGAATGAACAAATAAAGGAATGCCTATTTCCAAAAAAAAAAAGAATTTCTTTGATAATAAAGTGATTTCAAATTGTTAAACATGTAAGCAATGACCAAACAGAAATTGGTTTATATAATTAGTTTTGGAGCATGGCTACTGTTTCAACAACCAAAAGAACCACTTCAATTCATTCTAAGCTAGGAATCGCAGATCGTCTTAGAGGTAGCTAAGAGAACCAACAATGAGAGCAACTTCAAAGGAGTTTCGGCAACATCTCACGAGATACCAACTGCCAAATGAAAATTACTGGACTGCTCCTAAATACTGCTAATTCACAGGATAGTATTTGGTCATATGTTCAATTTCAGGTCATAAAACATATTCACATGGATTAAAGCTTAATACAAAGACTTCAGTTATTCAAATGCAAACCAATAGTCTCAGTCGCTCAAACGAAAATGTAACACAATAGGTTTGCAACTTAGTTCATTGGACAATGAATCAACTAAAATGAACCAATATGAGGCTAAGGCCAATCAGGATGAAGTTCAGACAATTCAAGCAGCGGATTAATGAGTTTCAAACTCATCGAGACTGAGTAGAAAAACAGAGATCCAACAGAAGGTTTTATCGCATAGTCAAAACCATATCACTGAAAATTTGCCGATAAAAGATCAATTAGAGTGCCCTTTATTTGGTTGTTCAAAAGGACAAGATATTCGAAAACCTCACGAGGTAAAACAAGAGCAATCAAACTTGCAACCTATCAACAAACTTGCAAGAGATGAACTAGCAAATAAAGGGCAGAGCGAATCGACCAACCATTGCACTGTACTTTGATGATAGACTAAAATGTCTCGACAAATCTGATCCAAAGCCAAACAAGAGTTATAAATAGAGTAAGAGAACATGCATTGGCTTTCAAGGTTCACACCAAGCCATGACAAGATACAAACACACATAAACACATAATCACATATAGCAGAGAAGTAGAGAAGAAATGAACCTGAGATCAGTAATGCTTTCAATAATAACAGAGGAATACAAGGTTTTGCTCCATAATTTCAACTTAAAAACAACAACAATAACAAACCCGGAATCGTCAAGCCCCGAACAGCAACAGACTCAACAATTTTCAAATAAATTCCACTTTTTTTTTACCAAAAATCCCAGATGAAAAGAAGAGAATGAATATCTATATATTTTGAGCTTTTAAACAATAATCAAAAAACTAAATTCAAGAAAGAACACTCGACATTTATGTGTATCTCTCAGAATCTGAAAAATAGAGAAGAAAGTCCAAATAAACTCTTCAAGACCTAGCCCTCTTCTCTCCAAATTCTCCTCCTTTTTTTCAGAATGTTTGTTCATCATTTTAAAGGGCACTTACTGAGTTAGTGCATTCCCCATTATCACTATCTTTTTAATTCTTAATTGTCCACTTAGTTAGTGTAATTGTAACACTACCATTACAGAAACTTCTCAATTAGGTGAATACCTTTTGTATTAAATAATATTAAACAAAACTATTGAAGTAATCCCAATTATTCTGACTAAGTTATTAAACGAGATACAATTTCACAGTCTCAAAACAAATTGATATCCTAATTATACGAAACAAATCCAAAAAATCAATCTAAAAAAATAGTGAATAGAAAGAATTTATACCAAAGAACTTATCGAATTTTAACTGAAATTGATCCGAAAAAGAAAAGGAGACGACAAAGACGAACAATCAGAATAACACTAAAAATATAAACAAAAACTCACCGGTCAGTAGTAACTGAAAGAAACCTTTGAATCCTCATTCTTAAACCAAAACTTTAACCGTGTGTTCTTGTCAAGAACACATAGATAAAGTCAAAATTAGCTTAAATTATCAAATAAACTTGACTCTGCAATTTTAGATTTATTAATCGACGAGTTCTTGTTTGATTCGAGTTCAAAGGATCATGGATTTGGGTTGAGGGGGTCAAGGTTCTCTAGGGGTGTTAGTTTTAGGGCCACCGGCGTTGTTGCCGCCGGGTTTCAGACGAAGGGGTGGGGTGGCAGCTCTAGGGTTTTCATGGGCCTGTTTGGTCTGTGAAGAGAGACAATATGCAGGAGGGGGTTATGAGAAAGGGGGCGGGTTAATAAGGTTAGGTATATTACACTAGGTAATCAATCGTGGACCGTTAGATCCAAGGGAACCAACGGTCCAGATCACAGGGAGTGGGTAAAACGGTGTCGCCCCATTTATTACTGGGGACTGGGTCGGATTAGACTAAATGAATTCGGGTATGGCCTAGTTTTGGACGGGTTTCACCGAGTTTTGGGTTGGACTGGGGTAAAAATTGGTTTGGGCTTGAAATTTTATTATAAAACTGGTCCAACTCCGATTTCTTTTCTCTTTTTATTAATTTTCTCTTATTTTCTTCCTAGTTTAAAACATTGAAATCCTAGATTAAATTACACAAATCAAATTAACTTCAACTAAGAATTAACACACAAAAATACCAATTTAAAAATAAAATCACATAATTTGACATTAAACACTAAAATACAAAATTACATATTTTTGTGATTTTTTCATTTTCGTAAAATAAACTGAAAAGTGGTGAATGAAATACCGCTGGACTCTAGAATACCCGCGGTGCGAAGCATGCGCTGACATCTGTCAAGAAAACCCTGGGCGTCCTCGCCCTCGGCATCACTGAATGTCGGAGGCTGTAGCCTCTCAAATCTCTCCAAACGACGCTGCTCATCATCGGGCATAGCTGGAACCATATAAGCAGGAGCTGGTGCAACGGGCGCAACTGGCTGGACTGGCTCGGGTGTGTGAGCCACGGGGGTCTGATTCCCTCCCCCTGCCTGTGAAGAAGATACTGCAGCAGTAGCTGCAACTACCTGTGCCAAGCCGGTGCACACTGATAAGATCTGAGCCAAGGTCTCCTGAAGACCCGGTATCACAATAGGCACTGCCGGTGCCTGAACCTGAGTTGCCGGAGCGTCTGCCGCTGGAATCTGGTCCCGAGTCTGCGCCACTGGTGCAGGAATCTGACCCTGATTCTGGTTAGTTTGGTGGGTCAGCAAGTGCTGGTGCTGCTGCCCTACCTCTACCACGACCACGGCCTCTGGGTGCCAATGGTGGTCGTCCGCCACGTCCGTTAGCTCGTGTTCTCGCCATCTGCGAGAGAATAGAATATGGAAAGATTTAATTTCATGATAACACAGATCGCACGATATGAATCCAAGAAAATGAGGTTTTTCCTAAAGTTTTCTGTAGCCCTTCGAAGATAGATACGGACGTCTACGTACCGATCTGCGAAAGCCTACTAAACCGGCTCATGACTCGTGAGTCCTAATAACCTAGGCTCTGATACCAACTTGTCACGACCCAAATCCGGTCGTGATGGCGCCCAACAATCAAGCTAGGCCAACCAAACCAACAATTTAATTATCACAAAATACTAGTCCCCAAATGGACAACCCAAGAAGAATATATGAGTTTAAGAACTCCAATAATAATAATACTGAACAAAATACTGACACTCCCAAAGATCCGGAGTCACAAGTCTAGAGCCTCTAACAAACCCAACAGGAATAGAGAGTACTGTATAGAAATACTCAAGTCTGAATACAAAATACGAAATAACAACTGGAAAGGAGAGGAGAAGCTAGGTTCTGCGAACGTAGGCAGATACCTCAGCAACTCGTTATGACACTGCAACCGCGGGAAATGCTTGTCTACTGCTCCTGAGTACCTGAGTCTGCACACAAAAGGTGCGGGGAGTAGGGGTGAGTACTAAGTACTCAGTGAGTAACAAATATATATAAGTAGCTGACAGTAAGAAATCCACAGAATACCACATAATGAAGCTAAACTACAGTTCGAATCTCCTACGAACTAGCATCAACAGTACAATTCAGCTACCACAGAGTAATTCAACAAATAAGGATGTAATGCAATGCACATAACCGCTACGGCGTGTAGCCCGATCCAATTTAACGTCGACGGCGCTCACTGGGGGTGTGTACAGACTCCGGAGGGGCTCCTACAGCCCAAGCGCAATACTGCTGCGGCGTGCGGCCCGATCCACATATCAACCACTGCGGCGTGCAGCCCGATCCCATGCTCAGTCCACAATAAGCAATTAAGTCACAAAACAGTTCATTTTTCTAAATTCCAGTTTTCAATTCATAATTTATGAAAAAATACTTAAACTTTATTAAATTTGCAAAAGCCGGTGACTTAGCATTTCAAAAGTGTGATTTCAATTTCCAGGACTGAGATCAGTGATTTAAGCAATTATAGCTATCACATAAATATTGTCCTCTAAGGACGCTACAGATCGGCACAAGGCCCCAAACAAGGCTTACAGCCCACAAATATAGCAAATACAGTGTATTTCCAACACTAACAACATATTATTCACATCCGGGATGGACCGAGTCTCAATCCCTAGTCACAATCAATCCCGCACCTGCCACGGTGTGCGAGCCATGCCCTACTAGCGTCACAATGTGCTAAGCCGGGGTTTCGAACCCTCAGGCTACCATATACATAAACTACTCACCTCTAGCCGATCGTAGACTCGTCCACGATGCCTTTTCCTTTGAATTTTGCTGCCTCCTGTGTAGAATCTAGTCAAATAACAATAATTATATCAAATACGGGTCAAAGAATCATAACACATTTCAATTTACATGAAATTCGCATAAATACACCAAGTTGGTAAAACCCGACCCCGGGCCCCACTGCTCGAAAAATTTCGAAATTAGTACCAACGCGACCCTCATCTCGCCACGAGTCCGTGCATATAAAATTTATCGAAATCGGAGTTCAAATGGCCTTCCAAATCCAAAAATCCCGTTTTCAATACTTAGGCCACATTTCTTCAAGATTTCAACCCAATTTCATGAATATTGATGTTAATTCTACCATAAAATGATGTTTTTGAGTCAAGAATCTTACCTCCGACGAATACCCGATGACTTCTTAGTGATTTCCTCGAGTTTTCTTCTCTCTAGGGCTCAAAATTGAGTTTTGGGTTAATGAACCCGTAACCCTCTGTTCTGTGATTAAATTCTCTGCCAGAGACTTTTGTTCTACGCGATCGCGACTCTACTCACGCGATCGCGATGTTCAAAATTTTTGGCCTCACGCGATCGCGACTCTCCTCACGCGATCGCGATGTACAATCATCCGGCTTCACGCGATCGCGTCCCTCTTCCTGCGATCGCGTAGCACATTTTTCCCTGGACCCATTTCTCTTCTACGCGATCGCGTAGATGCTCATGCGATCGCGATGGCCACTCGGCTAACTCTACGCGATCGCGACTGGTGATCCTGCGATCGCCATGGCCTAGCCCCCAGCTCTACGCGAACGCGTCCCCTCCCCGCGATCGCGGAGAGCAAAAACCTGCTGCGTTTATGACAGCAACCAGCCTTCTCTTTTCTTCCAAAAATGGTCCGTTTGGACCCCCGGATTCATCCCGAGACCCCCGGGACCCCAACGAAAACCACCAACATACTCCAAAACATGATACGAATTTGTTCCAATCATAAAAACACCATACTAAACATCAAAATCTCCATTTACTCACGGATTCAAGCCTAAGTTTCTTCAAAACTTTCAAAACTAACATTCAATCCAAAACCCGATCAAACGATGTCCGAATGACCTGAAAATTTGCGGACATATCCAAAATCACATAACGAAGCTACAGAAATTGTCGGAATTCCATTTCGACCCCCGGATCAAAATATCACATACCATCCGGTTTTCGCCAAAATTCAACCTTCGCCAATTCAAGCCTAAAACTACACCGGACCTCCGAATTCAATTCCGATTGTTCTCCTAAGTCATAATTGATCCCCCGGAACTAGTCGAATCATCAGAATCCGATTCCGAGCACTCTAAATCAATAGTCAACTCTTGGTTGATTTTCCATATTCAAGCTTCCTTCAAACCTGCTATTTGTTTCATTTTTATTCCAAATCACTCCTAACTCACCCAATATATTCTAATACTTATTTAAAAGCATAATATATGTAAATGCAAGGTAACGGGGTGGTAATTCTCATAACGACGGGCTGGGTCATTACATTCTCCCTAACTTAAACAAACGCTCGTCCGCGAGCGGGTTAAGAAACATACCTGGAGCATCAAACAAGTGTGGATATCTGTTCCGCATTTTCTGCTCGGTCTCCCAAGTTGCTTCCTCCACGGGACGACCTCTCCACTGCACTTTCACTGAAGCTATATCCTTGGATCTCAGCTTACGAACCTGTCGACCCAAAATGGCTACTGGTTCCACATCATAAGTCAAATCCTCATCTAGCTGTATCGTGCTGAAGTCTAACACATGAGACGGGTCTCCGACATACTTCTGGAGCATAGATACATGGAACACCGGGTGAACTTCCGACAAACTGGGTGGTAAAGCAAGCATATAAGCCACCTCTCCAACTTTCCTAAGCACTTCAAAAGGTCCAATGAACCTTGGGCTCAACTTTCCTTTCTTTCTAAACCTCATAACACCCTTCATAGGCGAAACCTTCAGCAACACCTTCTCACCTACTGAATAAGACACATCTTGGACCTTCCGGTCCGCATAACTCTTCCGACGCGACTGAGCTGTGCGTAGTCTCTCCTGAATCACCTTCACCTTGTCTAAGGCATCTTGGACTAACTCTGTCCCCAACAACCTAGCCTCGCCGGGCTCGAACCAACCAACTGGAGACCTACACCGTCTCCCATATAAAGCTTCATACGGTGCCATCTGAATGCTGGACTGATAGCTATTATTATAAGCAAACTCCGCAAGAGGCAAATAATCAGCCCATGAACCACCGAAATCAATGACACAAGCACGCAACATATCCTCTAATATCTGAATAGTACGCTCAGACTGTCCATCCGTCTGTGGATGAAATGCTGTGCTCAGCTCTACCTGTGAACCCAACTTTCGCTGAAAAGTCCTCCAGAACTGAGAAGTGAACTGGGTACCTCTGTTTGATATAATAGAAATAGGAACTCCATGCAATCTCACTATCTCACGGATGAATATCTCTCCCAACCGCTCTGAGGAATAAGTAGTACACACTGGAATGAAGTGAGCTGACTTGGTCAACCTATCTACCACCACCCAAACTGAATCGAATTTCCTCCGCTGTCCGAGGGAGTCCACTAACAAAGTCCATAGTAATCCTTTCCCACTTCCACTCAGGAATATCAATACGCTGGAATACACCACCAGGTCTCCGATGCTCATACTTGACCTGCTGACAGTTTAGACACCAAGCCACATGGCTCACAATATCTTTCTTCATCTTTCTCCACCAGAAATGCTGCTTCAAATCCTGGTACATCTTCGCGGCTCCTGGATGAATAGAATACCGTGAGCTATGGGCCTCCTCCAATATCAACTCACGAAGGCCGTCAACATTGGGCACGCATATCGGGCCCTGCATCCGCAATACACCATCACTATCAATAGTGACATCTCTGGCATCATCATGCTGAACTCTGTCCTTAAGGACAAGTAAGTGTGGATCATCATACCGGCGCTCTCGAATACGATCATATAAAGAAGAACGAGCTACTACACAAGCCATCACCCGACTGGGCTCAGAAATATCCAGCCTTACCATCTGATTAGCTAACGCCTGAACATCAACTGCTAGGGGTCTCTCCCCAACTGGAATATACGCCAAACTGCCCATACTAATGGCCTTCCGGCTCAATGCATCAGCCACTACATTGGCTTTCCCGGGATGATACAAGATAGTAATATCGTAATCTTTAAGCAATTCAAGCCATCTCCGCTGCCTCAAATTTAGATCTTTCTGCTTAAACAAATGCTGAAGGCTGCGGTGGTCTGTATATACATCACAAGATACACCATATAGGTAATGCCTCCAAATCTTCAAGGCATGAACAATAGCGGCTAACTCCAAATCATGAACAGGGTAGTTCTTCTCGTGGGGCTTTAGCTGACGAGAAGCATATGCAATAACTCTACCCTCCTGCATCAACACACAACCGAGTCCAACTCTGGAAGCATCACAATACACCGTATATGACCCCGAGGCCGATGGTAACACAAGTACTGGAGCGGTGGTCAAAGCCTCCTTGAGCTTCTGAAAGCTCTCCTCACATTCATCGGACCACACAAATGGGGCATTCTTCTGTGTCAGCTTAGTCAACGGTGAAGCAATAGATGAGAAATCCTGAACAAACCGGCGATAATAGCCTGCCAAGCCAAGAAAACTCCGAATCTCTGTAGCTGAGGAAGGTCTGGGCCAATTCTGCACTGCCTCGACCTTCTGTGGATCAACCCGAATACCATCACTCGACACTACATGTCCCAGAAAACCCACAGTATCAAGCCAGAACTCACACTTAGTGAATTTTGCATAGAGCTTCTCTTCTCTCAACCTCTGCAATACCACCCTCAAATGATGTGCATGCTCCTCCTGGCTCCGTTAATACACCAGAATATCATCAATAAACACAATTACAAAAGAATCAAGGTACGGTCGAAATACACTATTCATCAAGTGCATGAATGCAGCTGGGGTATTAGTCAGCCCGAAAGACATCACTAGGAACTCGTAGTGCCCATATCGCGTCCTGAACGCTGTCTTCATAATATCCGAGTCCCTGGTCTTCAACTGATGATAGCCCGATCGAAGATCAATCTTAGAAAATACACTAGCTCCCTGGAGCTGATCAAATAGGTCCTCAATACGAGGCAATGGGTACTTATTCTTCACTGTTACCTTGTTCAGCTGCCCGTAATCAATGCACATTCTCATTATGCCATCTTTCTTCTTCACGAACAATACCGGTGCACCCCAAGGTGACACACTCGGGCGAATGAAACCCTTATCTAAGAGTTCCTGAAGCTGTTCTTTCAATTCTTTTAACTCTGCTGGTGCCATGCGATAGGGAGGAATAGAAATGGACTGAGTGCCCGGCACCAAGTCAATACCAAAGTCAATATCTCTGTCGGGCGGCATGCCTGGTAGGTCTGCTGGAAATACATCCGGAAACTCCCTCACAATGGGGACCGAATCAAGACTGGGTGTCTCGGTCTCAACATTTCTAATGAAGGCCAAATAAGATAAACAACCCTTGCCAATCATTCGTTGGGCCTTTATATAAGAAATCACCATGTCGGACACATAATCGGTCAAGCCACGCCACTCGATCCTCGGATTACCTGGAATAACTAGTGTGACTGTCTTGGCATGACAGTCCAGAATCGCATGGTAAGGAGATAGCCAATCCATGCCTAGAATTACATCGAAATCCACCATGCCCGGTAGTAATAAATCAACTCGGGTCTCCAGACCCCCAATAGTAATAATACAGGATCGATATACCTGATCCACAACAACAGTATCCCCCACTGGGGTAGACACATGTACGGGCAAAGCAAGAATACCACGGGTCGTACCCAAATGATGTGCAAAATAAGTAGAGACATAAGAATAGGTGGATCCGGGATCAAATAAGACGGAAGCATCCCTGTGGCAGACTGAGATAATACCTGAAATGACCGCATCTGAAGCACTAGCATCCTTCCTATCCGGAAGAGCATAGAAACGAGCACGGCCTCCACCAGTACGATCCTCACCCCTAGGGCGACCTCTGGATACCTGGCCACCAGTCCTAGCCGACTGTGCCGGCGCTGAAGAAACAGGAGTAGAAGATGAAGGCTGATCCCTCTGCTGAGACCGCTTACGAAGCCACTGAGGACACTCTCTCCTGATATGGCCCAAATCACCGCACTCAAAACAACGGCCTGAAGATGGAAGAAGGGGCTGCTGAGGACCCCTCGCTGCAGATGAATCCTGTGCTGAGGAAGCAGGAGCAGAGCTCTGAGCTGGTGAATTTGACTATAATTATGCCCTAAATAATCATACCTTATTGGCCCTGACGACCACGATCTGATGAAACTCCACTGGACTCTGCACGTCCAGACTGATGAGACCTAAAAGAGCGACCTCTGCTGTGCTGAAATTGGCCCCTAGACGGAGCACCACTGTAACTGCCAGTACCACGAGGCCTCTTAGCCTCTCTCTCCTCCCGCTCTCTGCGGCGATCAGTCTCAATGTGGCGAGCAGCATCAACCACCTCCTCAAAGGTAACTGCCGAAGCTCTCTCCCTGGTCATCAATATGCGGATGGGATAAATAAGGCCATCAATAAATCTCTGGATCCTCTCTCTGTCCGTAGGGACCATCCACATGGCATGACGGGCCAGCTGTGTGAATCTCATCTCGTATCGAGTAACCGTCATGCCTCCCTGCTTCAGCCACTCAAACTGACGACGCAGCTCTTCTCTCTAGGACCGAGGCACATACTTCTCCAAAAATACCGTGGAGAACTGCTTCCAAGTGAGGGGCGCTGCCCCAGCGGGCCTACGCCTCTCAAAATCCTCCCACCACTAAAATGCTGCACTTGTGAACCGAAAAGTGGTGAATGAAACACCGCTGGACTCTAGAATACCCGCGGCGTGAAGCATGCGCTGACATCTGTCAAGAAAACCCTGGGCGTCCTCGCCCTCCGCACCACTGAAAGCCGAAGGCTGTAGCCTCTCAAATCTCTCCAAACGACGTTGCTCATCGTCGGGCATAACTGGAACCACATAAGCAGGAGCTGGTGCAACGGGTGCAACTGGCTGAACTAGAGCTGCCCCAGGTTCCTGAATACCCTGTATCACCGGCTCGGGTGTGCGAGCCACGGGGGTCTAATTTCCTCCCCCTGCCTGTGAAGAAGACGTTGCAGTAGAGGCTGCAACGACCTGAGCCAAGCCTGTGCATACTGATATGATATGGGCCAAGGTCTCCTGAAGACCCGGTATCACAATGGGCACTGCCGGTGCCTGAACCTGAGCTGCCGGAGCGTCTGCAGCTGGAACCTGGTCCTGAACCTGGGCCACTGGTGCAGGAATCTGACCCCGAGTCTGGTCAGCTGGTGGGTCAGCAGGTGCTGGTACTGCTGCCCTACCTCTACCACGACCACGGCCTCTGGGTGCTAATGGTGGTCGACCGCCACGTCGGCCACGTCCGCTAGCACGTGTTCTCACCATCTGTGAGAGAATAGAATATGGAAAAGTTTAGTTTCATGATAACACAAACCGCACGATATGAATCCAAGAAAATGAGGGTTTTCCTAAAGTTTCTGTAGCCCTCCCAGGATAGATACGGACGTCTACGTACCGATCCGCGAAAGCCTACTAAACCGGCTCGTGACTCGCGAGTCCTAATAACCTAGGCTCCTGATACCAACTTGTCACGACCCAAATCCGGTCGTGATGGCGCCCAACAATCAAGCTAGGCCAACCAAACCAACAATTTAATTATCACAAAATACTAGTCCCCAAATGGACAACCCAAGAAGAATATATGAGTTTAAGAACTCCAATAATAATAATACTGAACAAAATACTGACACTCCCAAAGATCCGGAGTCACAAGTCTAGAGCCTCTAACAAACCCAACAGGAATAGAGAGTACTATATAGAAATACTCAAGTCTGAATACAAGATACAAAATAACAACTGGGAAATGAGAGGAGAAGCTAGGTTCTACGAACGTAGGCAGCTACCTCAGCAACTCGATATGACACTGCAACCGCGGGAAATGCCTGTCTACTGCTCCTGAGTACCTGAATCTGCACACAAAAGGTGCAGGGAGTAGGGGTGAGTACTAAGTACTCAGTGAGTAACAAATATATATAAGTAGCTGACAGTAAGAAATCCACGGATTACCACAATATGAAGCTACACTACAGTTCGAATCTCCTACGAACTAGCATCAACAGTACAATTCAGCTACCACAGAGTAATTCAACAAATAAGGATGTAATGCAATGCACATAACCGCTACGGCGTGTAGCCCGATCCAATTTAACGTCGACGGCGCTCACTGGGGGTGTGTACAAACTCCGGAGGGGCTCCTACAGCCCAAGCGCAATACTGCTGCGGCGTGCAGCCCGATCCACATATCAACCACTGCGGCGTGCAGCCCGATCCCATGCTCAGTCCACAATAAGCAATTAAGTCACAATCAGTTCATTTTTCTAAATTCCAGTTAACAATTCATAATTTATGAAAAAATACTTAAACTTTATTAAATTTGCACAAGCCGGTGACTTAGCATTTCAAAAGTGTGATTTCAATTTCCAGGACTGAGATCAGTGATTAAGCAATTATAGCTATCACATAAATATTGTCCTCTAAGGACGCTACAGATCGGCACAAGGCCCCAAACAAGGCTTACAACCCACAAATATAGCAAATACAGTGTATTTCCAACACTAACAACATATTATTCACATCCGGGATGGACCGAGTCTCAATCCCTAGTCACAATCAATCCCGCACCTGCCACGGTGTGCGAGCCACGCCCTACTAGCGTCACAATGTGCTAAGCCGGGGTTTCGAACCCTCAAGCTACCATATACACAAACTACTCACCTCTAGCCGGTCGTAGACTCGTCCGCGATGCCTTTTCCTTTGAATTTCGCTGCCTCGTGTGTAGAATCTAGTCAAATAACAATAATTATATCAAATACGGGTTAAAGAATCATAACCCATTTCAATTTACATGAAATTCGCATAAATACACCAAGTTGGTAAAACCCGACCCCGGGCCCCACTGCTCGGAAAATTTCGAAATTAGTACCAACGCGACCCTCATCTCGCCACGAGTCCGTGCATATAAAATTTATCGAAATCGGAATTCAAATGGCCTTCCAAATCCAAAAATCCCGTTTTCAATACTTAGGCCACATTTCTTCAAGATTTCAAACCAATTTCATGAATATTGATGTTAATTCTACCATAAAATGATGTTTTTGAGTCAAGAATCTTACCTCCGACGAATACCCGATGACTTCTCAGTGATTTCCTCGAGTTTTCTTCTCTCTAGGGCTCAAAATTGAGTTTTGGGTTAATGAACCCGTAACCCCTCTGTTCTGTGATTAAATTCTCTGCGAGAGACTTTTGTTCTACGCGATCGCGACTCTACTCACGCGATCGCGATGTTCAAAATTTTCGGCCTCACGCGATCGCGACTCTCCTCATGCAATCGCGATGTACAATCATCCGGCTTCACGCGATCGCGTCCCTCTTCCTGCGATCGCGTAGCACATTTTTCCCTGGACCCATTTCTCTTCTACGCGATCGCGTAGATGCTCATGCGATCGCGATGGCCACCCGGCTAACTCTACGTGATCGCGACTGGTGATCCTGCGATCGTGATGGCCTAGCCCCCAGCTCTACGCGATCGCGTCCCCCTCCCCGCGATCGCGGAGAGCAAAAACCTGCTGCGTTTATGACAGCAACAAGCCTTTTCTTTTCTTCCAAAAATGGTCCGTTTGGACCCCCGGATTCATCCCGAGACCCCCCGGACCCCAACGAAAACCACCAACATACTCCAAAACATGATACGAACTTGTTCCAATCATAAAAACACCATACTAAACATCAAAATCTCCATTTACTCACGGATTCAAGCCTAAGTTTCTCCAAAACTTTCAAAACTAACATTCAATCCAAAACCCGATCAAACGATGTCCGAATGACCTGAAAATTTGCAGACATATCTAAAATCACATAACGAAGCTACAGAAATTGTCGAAATTCCATTCCGACCCCCGGATCAAAATATCACCTACCATCCGGTTTTTGCCAAAATTCAACCTTCGCCAATTCAAGCCTAAAACTACACCGGACCTCCGAATTCAATTCCGATTGTTCTCCTAAGTCATAAATGATCCCCCGGAACTAGTCGAATCATCAGAATCCGATTCCGAGCACTCTAAATCAATAGTCAACTCTTGGTTGATTTTCCATATTCAAGCTTCCTTCAAACCTGCTATTTGTTTCATTTTTATTCCAAATCACTCCTAACTCACCCAGTATATTCTAATACTGATTTAAAAGCATAATATATGTAAATGCAAGGTAACGGGGTGGTAATTCCCATAACGACGGGCCGGGTCGTTATATTTATGTCATGTGATTATGATTATTTTTTGGCTAAAAAAATCTGAAATTTTCTTCTTGGGCCAAGGGGTTTTGGGTTGGGTAAGGGTGCTTAGGATTGGGCTTGTAACTTAATTTGCAAGATGGCCCAATCCAATTTTTTCTATTTTGTTCTTCTCCATTATTCAACTTCCTAATTAATAAAGCCCAAAATACTAAGATTAATATATAAAAACTAAAAATTATCTTGAAATACTAATTAACTCATTATAATAATTATCACCCAAAATTAAACATTAATAAAAATAAAATTGCACGATTTGGACATTAAATGCTTAAAAAATGCAAAATACATATTTTTTATGACTTTTCAATTTCTGTAAAATAAACTTAATTGTAAACTTGAATTTTATATACATATGCAACATATTTTTTGTATATTTTATTTATTTAAACAAGAAAATATGCACAAATAAAAATGCAAATAATACAAGAAAAATAACACAAAATTCAGAACAATTGCAAGAAAACTAAAATTATTTTATTTTGAATCTTTGGGAGTATTTCTCTTATAGGGCAAAAATCACGTGCTCACAGCTGCCCCTCTTTACTTGGAAACACGAAGAGTTTTCGTGCAAAGATAAGTGATCGGATACGAGCGATTTTTGCCCGTTTGAGTACTCCGTGTGAAGCATTTTTTTTTTAAAAGAACTTGACCGAGCCTTTGCTTCGAGAGGCCTCCTACATATCCCGGGCTAAACAGGAATCAGGTCAATGTAGTTCGGGAAATTTTGGTAGCTGGGACTACCATGACTGCTGTAATCTTGATGTTACTGTTGTTGCTGCTGATGCCACTTACTACTTACTGACCTCCTTATTACACCAAAAGAGAAATTAAAGCTGAACTAGCTATGCTATCAAACTATGAGTTACAAGATTCCTATCTATGATTCTCTTGAAAACTTGATCTTGAATCTTAGATGATTTTGCTGTAGACCTCGATCCGAATCTTGATGCTCAACAAACTGTACGTTTTTGTTTATTTCTAAACATTGAGTGAAACGGAGTCGGCGGAGCTTGTTACTTCAATCAGATTCTGAGCAATCCGCGCCTCTGTTTACTCCAACATTTGGACTCGTTTTCTTTTGATTCTTTTCTTCTTTTCTTCATGCAGGATTGATGTTCCACTCGTAGGTTATCTCGATCCTTGCGTCCCGAGGTCAAACCTATTTAGACAACAAAACAAACAAACAAACGAAATTTTTCTGCCCCAGTTTTGCTAGGAAAATTTTGTGAGTTAGTTGTGACACAGAAAGTGATTAAAAAGACTCTTTGGTATTGGGTAAGAAAATCACAGTTTCACAAATAAACGTTCCACGGATTTCTGGCCGGGATTTTGAAGAAGGGTTTCACGACTTTCTGGCCGGAATTCAAACAATGTCTAACAGTTTTTGGCCGCTAGACCCTCGGTTTTTTGGCCGGGGTTAAAATAAATGGCTCGACAGTTTTTTGACTAGGAGATCCTCGGTTTTCTGACCGGGAAGAAGAGTTTCACGGCTTTCTGGCCGAATTCAAACAATGTCTAACAGTTTTTTGGCCGCCAGACCCTCGGTTTTTTGGCCGGGGTTAAAATAAATGGCTCCGTAGTTTTCGGACTGGGAGATCCTCGGTTTTCTGACCGGGGATAAAAGTTTCACGGCTTTCTGCCCGGAATTCAAACAATGTCTAACGGTTTTTTGGCCGCTAGATCCTCGGTTTTTTGGCCGGGGTTAAAATAAATGGCTCCGCAGTTTTCTGACTAGGTGATCCTCGGTTTTCTGACCGGGGATAAAAGTTTCACGGCTTTCTGGCCGGAATTCAAACAATGTCTAACGATTTTTTGGCCGCAAGACCCTCGGCCGGGGTTAAAATAAATGGCTCCTGCAGTTTTCTGACTGGGAGATCCTCGGTTTTTTGACCGGGAATAAAAGTTTCACGGCTTTCTTGTCGGAATTCAAACAATGTCTAACGGTTTTTTGGCCGCCAGACCCTCGGTTTTTTGGCCGGGGTAAAAGTAAATGACTCCGCAGTTTTCTGACTGGGAGATCCTCGATTTTCCGACCGGGGATAAAAGTTTCGCGGCTTTCTGGCCGGAATTCAAACAACATCTAACGGTTTTTTGGCCGTCAAACCCTCGGTTTTTGGCCGGGGTTAAAATAAATGGCTCCGCAGTTTTCTGACCGGGAGATCCTCGGTTTTCTGACCGGGGATAAAGTTTCACGGCTTTCTGGCCATAATTCAAACAATGTCTAACGGTTTTTTGGCCGCCAGACCCTCGATTTTTTGGCCGGGGTTAAAATAAATGGCTTCGCAGTTTTCTAACTAGGAGATCCTCGGTTTTCTGACCGGGGATAAAAGTTTCACGGCTGGCCGGAATTCAAAGACCCTTGATTTTTTGGCCGGCAGACCCTTGATTTTTTGGCCGGGGTTAAAATAAATGGCTCCATAGTTTTTTGACTAGGAGATCCTCGGTTTTCTGACCGTGAAGAAGAGTTTCACGGCTTTCTGGCCTGAATTCAAATAATGTCTAACGGTTTTTTGGCCGCAAGACCCTCGGTTTTTTGGTCGGGGTTAAAATAAATGGCTCCGCAGTTTTCTGACTAGGAGATCCTCGGTTTTTTGACCGGTAATAAAAGTTTCACGGCTTTCTTGCTGGAATTCAAACAATGTCTAACGGTTTTTTGGCCGCCAGACCCTCGGATTTTTGGCCGGGGTTAAAATAAATGGCTCCGCAGTTTTCTGACTGGGAGATCCTCGGTTTTATGACCGGGGATAAAAGTTTCACTTCTTTCTCTGGCCGGAATTCGGACAATGTCTAACGGTTTTTTGGCCGCCGGACCCTCGATTTTTTGTCCGGGGTTAAAATAAATGGCTCCGCAGTTTTCTGACTGGGAGATCCTCGGTTTTCTGACCGGGAAGAAGAGTTTCACGGCTTTCTGGCCGGAATTCAAACAATGTCTAATGGTTTTTTGGCCGCAAGACCCTCGGTTTTTTGGCCGGGGTTAAAATAAATGGCTCCGCAGTTTTCTGACTGGGATATCCTCGGTTTTCTGACCGGGAAGAAGAGTTTCATGGCTTTCTGGCCGGAATTCAAAAACAATGTCTCACGGTTTTTTGGTCTCAAGACCCTCGGTTTTTTGGCCGGGGTTAAAATAAATGGCTCCGCAGCTTTTTGACTGGGAGATCCTTGGTTTTCTGACCGGGAAGAAGAGTTTCACGGCTTTCTGGCCGGAATTTAAACAATGTCTAACGGATTTTTGGCCGCAAGACCGTCGGTTTTTTGGTCGGGGTTAAAATAAATGGCTCCGCAGTTTTCTGACTGGGAGATCCGTGATTTTCTGACCGGGAAGAAGAGTTTCACGGCTTTCTGGCCGGAATTCAAAAACAATGTCTCACGGTTTTTTTTGGCCGGAGAGACCCTCGGTTTTCTGACCGGGGTCCAAACGGATACTGGACTAACATGATTTGATTCTCTTTTTTGGAGTTTTCATTTTCTTTTCTTTTATTCTTCCTTTTGGGCCTTTTTTTTAGGTATTTTCTTTTTTTTTTACCCGTCAACAAATGCATAAGATAAAGCTTTCGAAAAGAAACTTCCCTTTTTATGCGTTTCCTTTGTTCCAAAGCCATTTCAATGCTTGCGTACGTCACTTCTTTGGGTTGTACCTTCTTCTTGCACAATAGACCTGCTTTCAACAAAGAACATTTTATTAGTTGAAAAAGTGGTTGACTTTGTGGCCTTGATTATCTTCATTGCTTGATCCTTGCCCCATTTCCATTGAGAACTTTGCTACCAATTGTCTTTGGGGGTGACTTCTTTTCAAACTGACCGGGTTCATCCTCGGGATTCCACGAGGATTTTCTGTGTGGGTTCTATCCTTCTGCCTCATTCCGTTTCTTCTAAGACCTTAGCCTTTGATTTCCATTTTTCTTCCTAACATCCGTTTCTTTGGAAGTGATCGACCATCATGATCAGTTGGGATTGGATCAATACACCACTGAGGCTGGGTATCTTTCTTCAACTTTTTTTTTTACCAGACGGAGTCCTGTAAAATCGGTCCTGCCTCCTTTCTTTGTAATAGTTTCAGAATTAAAATTAAACCGAAAGGGATTCAAAGAATAACTATACAAAAAGCAAGAAAATGAGTTTAAAGAGAAGCGTCCCTTTCGGGGAAAAGAATGACTTATCTGGGATGCATGCTGACTCCAAATAAACATGACATGCTTCTTGGACTGGACGCCTGACCCACATAAACTTTCCAACTTCTTATGAACCCATTGATTCGCAATTTCAAGACCAGGGAACCTTGCCAAAATTCTTTTAGTGAAGGGACGTCTTCTTTTTGGTCGGTGGCGCCCTTTGCGGGTTTCCGCCAATCGATCCCTCTCATTTCTCTTCTCACTGTCGCCTGATAGTGCTCTTTGTGAGTTTTCACTAAACGGACTCTCTCATTTTTAGCTTCCCCAACTGCCACGCCTTATGGTGCCCGAAGGTTTTCACCGATAAGACTTTCTCATTTTGTTTCTCCCAATTCAGGCTGAGTCAGATTTCCGTCAATGACATTTTCACTTCTTTGCTTTTGCCAATTGATCTGAAGGACTTGAACAAGGTTTTTGGGTAAAAAGGAAATTGAATGGAATTACAACTCTGGAACCATCTTGACGGATCTAAACTGAACCGTCATATCATCTGCCCATTTTCAATTTTTGGGGAAATTGGGATTTTTTGTTTTGGTATGACTGAACCTCAGGGAGAGGTTGCCTACGTATCCTTTCGGAATCAAGTCAGAACGTAGTTCAGGTACTTTGTTTTGTTTTGCTTTGTTTTTGGTTTTTTTTTTATTTGGATTCCAAAGAGGGTAGCCAAAGAAAAGTAACCGTCTTTTCTCTCTTTTTTTTCATTTTTTTTAAATTTTTTATTTATTTCGGGTTCCAAAGAGGGTGAACAAAGAAACATAACTGGCTCAAAGGGTTTTACAAAGGATTTATAGTGTTTGGGGTAGCAAGAAAGAAAGCCTTCGTCATCTCAATTATACAAAAGCTAACATCGCAGGAGGTCCTGACATAGTACCTTTATACTGTATCTGTATTGACTGCCGTTTCAAGATTATTTCCTTCAATGTCTCCTAGATACAGTGTCCCTCTCAGTGATATTTTCCGGATAATGTATGGATCCTTCCAATTAGGAGGGAAATTTTCCTTTTGTTTCTTGGTAATGAGGAGGAATGCGCCTTAACGTCGGTTGTTCTATTTCGAGATTCCTAGGCCGAACTTTCTTGTTGCAAGTATGGGCCATTCTTTGTTGGGATAACTACTCGGGTATTCTCTGAGTACAACACACCCCTTTTGTATGCGAACCAATTTTCCTTCGGTTATTCCAATTCATTGTTTCATTTCCTCAAAATAAACTTTTGTGCATTTCAACTCTCGATTCATTATTCTAAAGTCTGACAGCGTTTTGGGATCTAGGCATGAAGTCCGCAAGCATGTCATGATATTTAAAGCTGCATGATTTGAACTAAAGAGAGGAGAAAAAGAAAACTAAAACAAATCTGAATGAATAAAAAATAACAAAGAAAAATAACAAAAGAAAAGGAAACGGACGATGAAATATTAATTTCATTTCTTGGAATCGAAAAGATAAACAGGGTTCACATTCGGAAATTTAAAGATAAAAACTAAAAGAAACATCCAATTTACACCCTGAAATTTCTCTTTGCTTTCTCTCTCTAGCTTTGAACTCTCTTCAATTCTCAAAAGAAACTCTCCAAAAATTAAATTAAGTCTGTGTATATTTCCGTATCCAGAGTGTATATCGAGTGTATACTGCCATTTATTTTCACCCCGACCAAAAAACTGAGGGCCTGGTGGCCAAAAAACAGTTAGACATTGTTTGAATTCCGGCCAGAAAGCCGTGAAACTTTTATCCCCGGTCAGAAAACCGACGATCTCCCAGTCAGAAAACTGCGGAGCCATTTATTTTAACCCCGGCCAAAAAATCGAGGGTCTGGCGGCCAAAAAACCGTTAGATATTGTTTGAATTCCGGCAAGAAAGCCGTGAAACTTTTATTCCCGGTCAAAAAACCGAGGATCTCCCAGTCAGAAAACTGCGGAGCCATTTATTTTAACCCCGGCCAAAAAACCGAGGGTCTTGCGGCCAAAAAATCGTTAGACATTGTTTGAATTCCGCCAGAAAGCCGTGAAACTCTTCTTCTCGGTCAGAAAACCAAGGATCTCCCAGCCAGAAAACTACGGAGCCATTTATTTTAACCCCGGCCAAAAACCGAGGGTCTGGCGGCCAAAAAACCGTTAGACATTGTTTGAATTCCGGCCAGAAAGCCGTGAAACTTTTATCCCCGGTCAGAAAACCGAGGATCTCCCAATCAGAAAATTGTGGAGCCATTTATTTTAACCCCGGCCAAAAACCGAGGGTCTAGCGGCCAAAAACCGTTAGACATTGTTTGAGTTTCGGCCAGAAAGCCGTGAAACTCTTCTTCAAAATCCCGACCAGAAAGCCGTGAAACGTTTATTTGTGAAACTGTGATTTTCTTACCCAATACCAAAGAGTCTTTTTAATCACTTTCTGTGTCACAACTAACTCACGAAATTTTCCTAGAAAAACTGGGGCAGAAAAATTTCGTTTGTTTGTTTGTTTTGTTGTCTAAATAGATTTGACCTCGGGACACAAGGATCAAGATAACCTACGAGTGGAACATCAATCCTACATGAAGAAAAGAAGAAAGGAACCAAAAGGAAACAAGTTCAAACGTTGGAGTAAACAGAGGCGCGGATTGCTCAGAATCTGATTGAAGTAACAAGCTCCGCCGACTCCGTTTCACTCAATGTTACGGAAATAAACAAGCACGTACAGCTTGTTGAGCATCAAGATTCAGATCGAGGTCTACAGCAAATCAGCTAAGATTCAAGATCAAATTTTCAAGAGAATCATAGATAGGAATCTTGTAACTCATAGTTTGATAGCATAACTAGTTCATCTTTAATTTCCCTTTTGGTGTAATTAGGAGGTGAGTAAGCAGTAAGCAGTAAGCAGCAACAGCAGCAACGATAGCAACAGTAACAACAAAGTGTCAGTTCACGGTAGTCCCAGCTACCAAAATTTCCTGAACTACATTGACCTGATTCCTGTTTAGCCCAGGATATGTAGGAGGCCTATCGAAGCAAAGGCTCGGTCAAGATCTTTTAACAAAAATGCTTCACACGGAGTACTCGAACGGGCAAAAATCGCTCGTATCTCCTCACTTATCTTTGCACGAAAACTCTTCGTGTTTCCGAGTAAAGAGGAGCAAGCTGTGAGCACGTGATTTTTGCCCTATAAGAGAAATACTCCCAAAGATTCAAAATAAAATAATTTTAGTTTTCTTGCAATTGTTGTGAATTTTGTGTTATTTTTCTTGTATTATTTGCATTTTTATCTATGCATATTTACTTGTTTAAATAAATAAAATATACAAAAAATATGTTGCATATGTATATAAAATTCAAGTTTACAATTAAGTTTATTTTACAGAAATGAAAAGTCATAAAAAATATGTATTTTACATTTTTTAAGCATTTAATGTCCAAATCGTGCAATTTTATTTTTATTAATGTTTAATTTTGGGTGATAATTATTATTATGAGTTAATTAGTATTTCAAGATAATTTTTAGTTTTTATTAATTAATCTTAGTATTTTGGGCTTTATTAATTAGGAAGTTGAATAATGGAGAAGAACAAAATAGAAAAAATTGGATTGGGCCATCTTGCAAATTAAGTTACAAGCCCAATCCTAAGCACCCTTACCCAACCCAAAACCCCTTGGCCCAAGAAGAAAAGTTTAGATTTTTTTTAGCCAAAAAATAATCATAATCACATGACATAAAGTAGTGGGGAGCAAGGAAATCAAGGAAGAAAACAAGGAGAGGAAAACATGGATTAGTGGGTTTTCTTTAAATTAAAAAAATATTTTTTTTTAATAAAAAATCTGAAATTTTTCGAAATTCTTGCCTATAAATAGAAGAGAGGATTTATGAAAAAAGAGGGGGAAAAAAGAGAGGAAACAATAGGAAGAGAAGAAAAATAAGGAAAAAAAGAGAGCAGTATACACTCGATATACACTCTGGATACTGAAATATACACGGACAGAATTTAATTTTTGGAGAGTTTCTTGTGAGAATTGAAGAGAGTTCAAAGCTAGAAAGAGAAAGCAAAGAGAAATTTCGAAATATATTTTTCTTCTCTATTTTTACTGGTTTTTCTCCATATTGCTGGGATATGTTGGATTGAGGTGTTGAAGCTACTGCTGGTTGTTATTGTTGTTGTTGCTGTACTTTCACCGGCCTGTTGATTTTTCATCTTCCCCTTCTTTTCAATACCAGGTACACATTCTAAAAATTATGTGTTGATATAAGATCGAATTGGATGTTGAAGTTTTGAAATAAAATAGAGAAGTTGTTGATTAATATTTGTTGTTATTTTCTCGTTTTATTAGTTTTGTCAAATTGTAGTTAGTTCTATATTTTGAAGAATAAATTTGTCATTTAGTCGGCTTGTGAGGGAACACCTTTTGTACTAATATAGAATAGCATTTTAAGCATGTAATTAATTAGGACTTTTTCTTTTCTTTTAAAGCTAAACTAAATAAAAAAAAATGTAGTCACTTTAGGATTATCCTTTTAAATAAAAAATGTTACGAGCCTTGCTAAATAGAAACTAAAATCGCGGGGCCCCTCAATAAGAATGTTCACTTTTTCTTAAAAAATAATCAAACGCGGTAAATGATTTAAAATTGCATTATAGTATTGAACATGTTTTAAAATCAGATATTTAGCCATTACAATAATTTAAGCGACCGTGCTAGAACCACGGGATCCGGGGTGCCTAACACCTTCCCTCGGGTCAACAGAATTCCTTACTTAGAATTTCTGGTTCGCAGACTTTATTTGGAAAGTCGAAAATTTCCTCGATTTGGGATTTAAATAAATCGGTGACTTGGGACACCATAATTTATTCCAAGTGGCGACTCGAAATAAATAAATAATCCAATTTCGAATATTGTCACTAAAATTGGAAAAACTCCCTTATGCATTATCCTTCGGGGTAAGCGCGCCAAAAGGAGGTGTGACAGCTCTGGCCAGAAAGCCGTGAAACTTTTATCCCCGGTCAGAAAACTGAGGATCTCCCAATCAGAAAACTGCGGAGCCATTTATTTTAACCCCGGCCAAAAAACCGAGGGTCTTGCGGCCAAAAAACCGTTAGACATTGTTTGAATTCCGACCAGAAAGCCGTGAAACTCTTCTTCCCGGTCAGAAAACCGAGGATCTCCTAGTCAGAAAACCGCGGAGCCATTTATTTTAAACCCGGCCAAAAAACCGAGGGTCTAACGGCCAAAAACCATTAGACATTGTTTGAATTCCGGCCAGAAAGTCGTGAAACTCTTCTTTAAAATCCCGGCCAGAAAGCCGTGGAATGTTTATTTGTGAAACTGTGATTTTCTTACCCAATATCAAAGAGTCTTTTTAATCACTTTCTGTGTCACAACTAACTCACGAAATTTTCCTAGCAAAATTGGGGCAGAAAAATTTCGTTCGTTTGTTTGTTTTGTTGTCTAAATAGGTTTGACCTCGGGACGCAATGATCGAGATAACCTACGAGTGGAACATCAATCCTGCATGAAGAAAAGAAGAAAGGAACCAAAAGGAAACAAGTTCAAACGTTGGAGTAAACAGAGGCGCGGATTGCTCAGAATCCGCCGACTCCATTTCACTCAATGTTACAGAAATAAACAAGCACGTACAGCTTGCGAGCATCAAGATTCAGATCGAGGTCTACAACAAAATCAACTAAGATTCAAGATCAAGTTTTCAAGAGAATCATAGATAGGAATCTTGTAACTCATAGTTTGATAGCATAGCTAGTTCATCTTTAATTTCTCTTTTGGTGTAATAAGGAGGTCGGTAAGCAGAAAGCAGCAACAGCAGCAACGATAGCAACAGTAACAGCAAAGTGTCAGTTCACGGTAGTCCCAGCTACCAAAATTTCCTGAACTACATTGACTTGATTCCTGTTTATCCCACGATATGTAGGAGGCCTCTCGAAGCAAAGGCTCGGTCAAGATCTTTTAAAAAAATGCTTCACACGGAGTACTCAAACGGGCAAAAATCGCTCGTATCCGCTCACTTATCTTTGCACGAAAACTCTTCGTGTTTCCGAGTAAAGAGGGCAGCTGTGAGCACGTGATTTTTGCCCTATAAGAGAAATACTCCCAAAGATTCAAACTAAAATAATTTTAGTTTTCTTGCAATTGTTGTGAATTTTGTGTTGGTTTTCTTGTATTATTTGCATTTTTATCTGTGCATATTTGCTTGTTTAAATAAATAAAATATACAAAAAATATGTTGCATATGCATATAAAATTCAAGTTTACAATTAAGTTTATTTTACAGAAATGAAAAGTCATAAAAAATATGTATTTTGCATTTTTTAAGCATTTAATGTCCAAATCGTGCAATTTTATTTTTATTAATGTTTAATTTTGGGTGATAATTATTATTATGAGTTGATTAGTATTTCAAGATAATTTTTAGTTTTTATAAATTAATCTTAGTATTTTGGGCTTTATTAATTAGGAAGTTGAATAATGGAGAAGAACAAAATAGAAAAAAATTGGATTGGGCCATCTTGCAAATTAAGTTACAAGCTCAATCCTAAGCACCCTTACCCAACCCAAAACCCCTTGGCCCAAGAAGAAAATTTCAGATTTTTTTAGCCAAAAAATAATCATAATCACATGACATAAAGTAGTGGGGAGCTAGGAAATCAAGGAAGAAAACAAGGAGAGTAAAACGTGGATTAGTGGGTTTTCTTTAAATTTAAAAAATATTTTTTTAATAAAAAATCTGAAAATTTCGAAATTCTTGCCTATAAATAGAAGAGAGGATTTATGAAAAAAGGGGTGGAAAAAAGAGAGGAAACAATAGGAAGAGAAGAAAAATAAGGAAAAAAGAGAGCAGTATACACTCGATATACACTCCGGATACCGAAATATACACGGACAGAATTTAATTTTTGGAGAGTTTCTTTTGAGAATTGAAGAGAGTTCAAAGCTAGAGAGAGAAAGCAAAGAGAAATTTCAGAATATATTTTTCTTCTCTATTTTTACTGGTTTTTCTCCATATTGCTGGGATATGCTTGGATTGTGGTGTTGAAGCTACGACTGGTTGTTATTGTTGTTGTTGCTGTACTTTCACCGGCCTGTTGATTTTCCATCTTCCCCTTCTTTTCAATACCAGGTACACATTCTAAAAATTATGTGTTGATATAAGATCGAATTGGATGTTGAAGTTTTGAAATAAAATAGAGAAGTTGTTGATTAATATTTGTTGTTATTTTTCGTTTGATTAGTTTTGTCAAATTGTAGTTAGTTCTATATTTTGAAGAATAAATTTGTCATTTAGTCGGCTTGTGAGGGAATACCTTTTGTACTAATATATAATAGTATTTTAAGCATGTAATTAATTAGGACTTTTTCTTTTCTTTTAGAGATAAACTAAATAAAAAAAATGTAGTTACTTTAGGATTATCCTTTTAAATAAAAAATGTTACGAGCCTTGCTAAATAGAAAATAAAATCGTGGGGCCCCTCAATAAGAATGTTCACTTTTTCTTTAAAAATAATCAAACGCGGTAAATGATTTAAAATTGCATTATAGTATTGAACATATTTTAAAATCAGATATTTAGCCATTACAATAATTTAAGCGACCGTGCTAGAACCACGGGATCCGGGGTGCCTAACACCTTCCCTCGGGTCAACAGAATTCCTTACTTAGAATTTCTGGTTCGCAGACTTTATTTGGAAAGTCGAAAATTTCCTCGATTTTGGGATTTAAATAAATCGGTGACTTGGGACACCATAATTTAATCCAAGTGGCGACTCTGAAATAAATAAATGATCCCATTTCGAATATTGTCACTAAAATTGGAAAAACTCCCTTATGCATTATCCTTCGGGGTAAGCGCGCCAAAAGGAGGTGTGACAGCTCTGGCGACTCTGATGGGGAAACAGACCCAGAACCACTGGTTCATGGTTTAAGAATTCGAGCTTTGAATAATTGTTGTATTTGGCTTATTTGTTATCTGATTTTGTTACATGTTTATATTTAATATGCTAAATGTTGCTTTTACCTCTTTGATATTTTTGTGAATTGTATATAAATTATGCCGATACCCATTTTTCCTCTTCTGAGTCTTTTGAAATATAATATCGGGCATTTGCTGGACATAGCCCATTTTTCTCAAGATAGTTGTGGTGCTTGGCACCCGGTGAAGGATTTGTAGTCACACATGTTTAGGCGGAGAGTTTTGTCAATTAAGCCGGAAAGCCATGCTACCGGTGCACTGACACTCTTCGACTCGAGTTGTTCGCTCGAGTTAAAGCTAGTCTAGACACTTTTCCCAATAAGATGATGACTTAGAATAACAAAACCTTATGCCGGATCCCCGATAGGAACGTTTATTTGCATCATGTGCATATTTGACTTAGGAGACTCAACACAGGGGTTGGGCCTGTCTAGGACAGGTGTACCTGAAACAAAAGACCAACTTGTTGCATCTTTCTGTGTACATTTATTTGTTTCGATCTTACATGCCGACTAGTTTGTTAAAAAAAAAAAGAGAGGGTAAGAAGTGGAATATGTCAATCAAATGGAAAACGAGATGCTTTTCTTGAAAAATAAAACAAATTAAAAAAACAAAATGAAAAAAAAAATCTCCGAATAAATTTTGTTAATTTTAAATAGTTAGTTTCTTTAAAATGTTTCCTTTTGAAAAATACAAAAAAAAATTCCAAATAAATTTTCTTAGTTCCTTAGAAAATAATTTTTTGAAAAACAAAATTGATTTTATTAAAGATAGGTTAGTTTCTCTGAAAATAATTTGTTTTAGAAATGTTGTTTAAAAATAGTTTGTTTTCTTTTCTTAAAAAGATTTAGTTCTTTTATTCCGAACTACGCGGGTCTGATTCTCACCGGATGTGAGATACGTAGGAAAACCTCACCGGTTCCGACACAAATTAAAAAAAAAAAGAATCCAAAAAAAAACAAAAAAAAATATTGTTCGTTTAGTTCCTTCTTTAAAATCTTTCCTTAGAAAATTCAAAGAAAAAATTAAAAAAAAACAGTAAAAGTAGTTTAACTAAAAAGAAATGGTTTCGTTCTTCCTACTATTTTCTTTTTATGAAATAAAAAAAATCAATAAAAATTAACAAAAAAATATAGGTTTCTTTCATTTTGAAGTACTTTTCTAAAAAAAAAGGGAAAACAAAAATCCAAAAATATTTTTTTTTCTTAGAAAAAGAGACAATAAGTAAATTCAAACAAAAATATTTTTTTTTATCCCAAAGCAAATAATTATTTTTTAGAAGTTTTTCTTTCAAAAAAGCAAAACAAAAATAAGCAAAATATAAATTTGTTATTTCTTTTATAGCGTTTCTTTCAAGAATTAAAAAAAAATTAGTTTATTTACTCCATTCCCGATTATCCGAACTACGCCCGGTCTGATTCATGCGGGGACATGATACGTAGGCAATCCACATAAGATCCGACTATCACCAAAAGAAAAAGGAAAAAATGAGAAAAACAAAAAGAAGATAAAATTGATAAAGGGAGAAAGAAGATGAAAGCAAAGGAAAGTATAAGCCGGAGTAACGCATTACAATCAAATCTAGCAACACGATCAACTGTATAAGTGCATCACACCCAATGTGAGATTACTTATTTGTTACGTTGTTTCAAACTAACCGTTTGTTTGCCAAACTCCAGGTTTTAGAAAAGGGTGGTTGATTTTGTGGTACTCTGGCCTCACATTCATACTTCACGAGGTCCAAAGGAAAAATTCAGCAACCCGTTGCTAAATCAAAAGAAAATACCCATCCTTATTTCACAAGGTCGAAAAGAAGCGCCAACATGTCTTCAGAAATCCCCCTATCAACCGTTCCCGTTTTGGAAGAGAGTTCCGTGTCAGCCATTCCGGCTACTGAGTCAGCAGCTGCAGAAGAAAATAGAATTTTGCGTTGTCGCATGCTCGAGATGTTAGACGATTGGAATAACGGGAAAGAGCCCCCAAGTCTGATCCCTGGGTTCCCTGAAATTCTTCTCAGATCAAGTGGGATTTCCAATACCCCCACCAATTACCTACATACTCTGTTTGGGTATTCTAATGTCACAACCCTCTCCGAATCACCCTCAACTTCCTATCCTCGAGTGACAGTGTTAGATGCATCTGCAAGAACATCCGTTGGTTTGCCCGTTCCAGTCACGGCGCATCCCGGCACGCATACTCCTTTCTTTAATTCCTCTTCTTTTACATTCCCGGCACCACCCCTTCCACGGGATCCTACCCAGTTTGCCGCCAATGTCTATCCTCAGTTCATGCCAAGCCAAAATCCAAAAGCTCCCGAACGGGATAGAAATGGCAAAAAGAATAAGCAGCTTGGAACAGAGTTTGAAAAACATGCAAGGTCTAGGCGGACAGAAGAGTGTTTCTTACGCAGATTTGTGCGTGTTCCCACATGTCCATTTGCCCTTAGGCTTTAAGACGCCGAAGTTCGAAAAGTATGACGGGCATGGCGACCCTATTGCTCATCTAAAGAAATACTGCAACCAATTGCGAGGCGCCGGCGGCATGGAAGAATTGCTGATGGCATATTTCGGAGAAAGCTTGATCGGGATAGCATCAGAATGGTACATGGATCAAAACATATCTCGATGGAACATCTGGGACGATTTGGCCAAAGATTTTGTGAAACAGTTCTAGTACAACATTGACATTGCGCCAGACAGGAATTCTTTATCGAACTTAAAGAAGAAACCCTGAGAAAGCTTCAGAGAATATGCTATTAAATGGCGAGAGCAAGCATCCTGGGTGAAACCCCCTATGGACGAAATAGAAATGGTCATTACGTTCCTCCAGGCTCAGGAACCAGACTATTTCCAGAACATGCTGTCAGCAATGGGAAAACCTTTCGCAGAGGCGATCAAAATTGGGGAAATGGTGGAAAATGGTTTGAAGACGGGAAGAATTTTGAGTCAAGCGGCCATTCGGGCGACCTCCCAAGCAATCCAAGGAGGGTCTGGAGGAATAACAAAGGGTATGATGAAAGAGGAAACATCCATGGCAACTTCTGGTGATAGAAGACACCACGCTCATAGACCCTTCTTTCCAGAAAGAACCCCCCAGCATTATTACTCTGCTCAGGAAATGTCCTATATCTCTCAACCATACGCAGTCATGAATGCTCAACCTTTTGCACAATCGCAACAACATGTCAGTAGAAACCAAGCTCTATTTCCAAGAAATCAGCCTCCCCACCAGAACCACTATAATCCTCGACCTCCGCAAAATAACTTCCGTCCTTGGGAACAGCCAAAGAAATCAATCTTTACCCCAATTGGAGAATCTTACTCTAATCTATTCCCGAAACTTGTCCAAATGGGTCTACTGCAGCCGGTTCCTCAGAATAGACAAAACCCGGCATCGCCTTCCTACAAAGCTGGTGTTAGATGTGCATATCATTCAGAGGCAGAGGGCCACCATACTAATGACTGTTGGACTTTGAAACAAGCGGTGTAGAATTTAATAGAGCAAGGGAAGATTGTGTTGAAGGATGATGATATCCCAAATGTGACCAATAATCCGCTGTCTGCTCACAATAACGGGCCGATAGTTGAGATGATTTGTGAAGACGAAGAATTCGATCCAGCGCTCAAGGACATAATTGCTATTTCTGACGTGGAAAGGAAGCCCAAGGCGGCCCCAAAACAAGAGAAAGGGGAAAAGAAGAGTAAAATCACCGAGTTAGAACCAGAAAAGGAAATTGGTGCACCTAAGCAAGCCTATGTGGCATGGAAGGCAATTAAGACACCACAGCTGAATGAGCCAGTGTTTGTTGGACGAGTACCGCAAAAGCTTAAGGACCGTCAAGAGGAAGATAATGAGGATTTCATGACTGAAGAGAGTGAAGGAAAACATGAGGCAAAGCTCTGCGGTACCCGCATGGTCGAGCCAGGGAAAGGGACTATCACCGTTGAGATGGGACCGGACACTAAACTCCCAAACTGAAAAGCTAGGCCATTCCCGATCAGGCGGAAGCCCAGTAAACTTGTCCTGCCGCATTTTTCTGCATCCAGAATTGTTTCAGGGTGTAAATTGGATGTTTCTTTTAGTTTTTGTCTTTAAATTTCCGAATGTGAACCCTGTTTATCCTTTCGATTCCAAGAAATGAAATTAGTATTTCATCGTCCGTTTTCTTTTCTTTTGTTATTTTTTTTATTCTTTCAGATTTGTTTTAGTTTTCTTTTTCTATTCTCTTTAGTTCAAATCATGCAGCTTTAAATAACATGACATGCTTGCGGACTTCATGCCTAGATCCCAAAACGCTGTCAGACTTCAGAATAATGAATCGAGAGTTGAAATGCACAAAAGTTTATTTTGAGGAAATGAAACAAAGAATTGGAATAACTGAAGGAAAATTAGTTCGCATACAAAAGGGGTGTGTTGTACTCAGAGAATACCTGAGTAGTTATCCCAACAAAGTATGGCCCATACTTGCAACAAGAAAGTGCGGCCCAGGTATCTCGAAATAGAACAACCGACGTTAAGGCGCACCCCCCCCATTACCAAGAAACAAAAGGAAAAACTCGCTCCTAATTGGAAGGATCCATACATCATCCAGGAACACTGTATCTGGGAGACATTGAAGGAAATGATCTTGAAATAGTAATCAATACAGATGCAGTATAAAGGTACTATGTCAGGACCTCCTGCGACGTTGGCTTTTGTATAATTGAGATGACGAAGGCTTTCTTTCTTGCTACCCCAAACACTATAAATCCTTTGTAAAACCCTTTGAGCCGGTTATGTTTCTTTTTGTTCACCCTCTTTGGTGAAAACAAAGCTTTGGCACGTCATTTCTTTGATAAATGAAAGTGTTCTTTCTATCAAAGTAAATAGAAGATAGAAGAGCAAAGAGTGAAGAGTTGAAGAGGAAATATATAAAGGAGAAGATTTAAGATTATATGGGTGGGAGAGTCAACATATATTGAGTGGTAAGAATCCGTATGAAGACTGTCTACTTTAGGTGGGAGAATTTAAGGGATTTTCTTTTGAGTTCCCTTTTTGTTTGGGGGTCTTTATTTAGTTTATATAAGAGTATAGAGAAGCCAGCCATCACATGTTGCCAAGTTGAAGAAGAAAAAGTCATCACAAAAGAAAGATTTACCCAAATCTTTGCACCTTTTTTTCTCACAGTTCCTTCCACAGTTTTACCTTTTCCATTGAAGACAGAGTATTCTCTTTTCTAATTATGTGCTTTACTTTGTCGTTTTTATTTTTGTATGTACATTTTGGAGCAAATGGAGTCTTAATTCTCTCGCAGTGGAGTTTCATAGAGACTCAACCCTACCCGAGCATGGAGTCATTGCATGTCATCTTCTTTAGAGCACCGGATAGCAAGAAAAATAAGCGAAACGTTTGGGGGCGTCTATGGCATATTTCATCTCTTTTCTTTATTCATTCATGTTATTCGACATTTGCTTGTGATTTGAGTTATCTCCAATTTCTGAGATTATGTGTTAAATTAGTGTTAGCGTAGTATGTTTAATTATGCGGAATATTTACTTTTATTATTAATTTGGGACTATTTTTAATTACATAAATATAGCGTGCAATATAAGAATTTAGGATTAAATTTTTAAAGTGAAACATCAAAACCTTTTTCATCAAATTATTTTCTACATGCGTTGTGTTAAATTTTCATAAACACGAGACTTTTACGTCCTGTGGATTGATTTCTAAAGGTATATACATGAAAACTATTTTCATAAGTCAAGGCACAATGTGGTTTAAATATTTTTCTTAAAGTTAAGTTCAAATTGTTCGTTGTTTGAGTTTCAAATGAATGAAAGTAATTTCCTTTTCTCAATTATAAATGTACACAATACAATTATGAAAGGATTCATTTTTCCTCATCAGCTGACACTAGATAGGAAAGGTTTTTGATCGAAGCTCTCGAACCTGTTCCGAAGTCACTTTAGGATTCGGTTTCCGATCCGGTTGATGTTCCGACATCCCGAATCGAGGTGGCTCTAAACTCAGGTTTGCCTACCTCTCTAGTTACAGACGTCAGACATGTAAACTTTTTAATTCAATTGACAAACGTTTTTTTAATACACACACATGTTGCTATTTTTTTTTTTTTTAAAATTCAATTAACTTAAGTTTGGCCGGTTAACCGTAATTAGCGGATCATATAGGGTGCCTTAATAACCTTCCCTATAGGATTAATTAGAACCCTTACTCATAGTCGTAAAGTTAAGCAGACCATAAAACAGAGTTAACTTTAAGCACTATTTAGTAAATAGGTGTCCTAATTCATCTTTAAGATAATTAGGTGGCGACTCTCTTTAATTAAATAAACCTTCAGAATTACCAATATGTTATACTCTAGTTTGACCCGTGTTAAAATGGGGTATAACAACATGGCGACTCTGCTAGGGATTCTAGGTTCTAAACCACAACAAACTTAGGTTAATAATAAAAATTAATTTGTATATTTTTAATTGTTTATGATGCTTATATGAAATGTCGTTGTGTGATAAACTGCTGTATATGAATTGTTAATCTATTCTTATTACTTTATATAATTTGTTATTCCGTTTCACTTCCTCCACTTCTGGAAAATTCACACAAAGCACACACCTAGCGGTTATGCGGTTTGCAGTCGTACACTACTCAAAACACATTTTAGGGAAAAGTTCGTGAGTAAGTCGATCAGCGGTGCAGTCGACAGTCACAGACTTTTAACTCTCAAGTTGTCCATTTGGGAGCAAACCAGTCTAGAAAACCCAATCTTAGTCAACATAAGATAGAGCTAAACGAAAACCCTTTTAAGAGCATGCATCATTTTTAACCTTTGGTGATCTAATACCCCGAGGTGTATTAAATCCATTAGTTAACCTTACCTAAATGTCCAAGTGGGTTTTCAACCCCAAGTGACACTTATCATATTTATGTGCATTATTTGAAGGGTAAATGTCACGACCCCAAATCCGGTCGTGATGGCGCCCAACCATCAAGCTAGGCCAGCCAAACACACAATTTAATTATATCACAATACCAGTCCCAAATGGACAACCCAAGAAGAATATATGAGTTTAAGAACTCCAATAATAATAGTAAAGAACAAAACACTGACACTCCCAAAGATCCGGAGTCACAAGTCTAGAGCCTCTAACCAAAACCCAATATGAAATAGAGAGTACGATATAGAAGTACTCAAGTCTGAATACAAAATATACAATAACAACTGGAATGAGAGGAGAAGCTAGGCTCTGCGAACGTAGGCAGCTACCTCAGCAACTCGATGTGACAATGTAAACGCTGGAGATGTCCGTCTACTGCTCCTGTGTACCTGAGTCTGCACACAAAAGGTGCGGGGAGTAGGGGTGAGTACTAAGTACTCAGTGAGTAACAAATATATATATGTAGCTGACAGTAAGAAATCCACAAAATACCACAATATGAAGCTACACTACAGTCCGAATCTCCTACGAACTAGCAACAATAATACAATACCGCTACCACAGAGTAATCCAACAAATACAGATGCAATGCAATGCACATAACTGCTACGGCGTGTAGCCCGATCCAATTTAACGTCGACGGCGCTCACTGGGGGTGTGTACGGACTCCGGAGGGGCTCCTACAGCCCAAGCGCAATACTACTGCGGCGTGCAGCCCGATCCTCATATCAACCACTGCGGCGTGCAGCCCGATCCCATACTCAGTCCACAATAAGCAATTAAGTCACAAAACAATTCATTTTCCTTAATTCCAGTTCTCAATTCATAATTTATGAAAAATACTTTAACTTTATTAAATTTGTAAAAGCCGGTGACTTAGCATTTCAAAAGTGTGATTACAATTTCCAGGATTGAGATCAGTGATTTAAGCAATTATAGCTATCACATAAATATTGTCCTCTAAGGACGCTACAGATCGGCACAAGGCCCCAAACAAGGCTTACAGCCCACAAATATAGCAAATACAGTGTATTTCCAACACTAACAACATATTATTCATTCCCGGGATGGACCAAGTCTCAATCCCCAATCACAATCAATCCCGCACCTGCCACGGTGTGCGAGCCACGCCCTATTAGCGTCACAATGTGCTAAGCCGGGGTTTCGAACCCTCAAGCTACAATATACACAAACTACTCACCCTCTAGTCGGTCGTCGAATCGTCCGCGATGCCTTTTCCTTTGAACTTCGATGCCTCGTGTGTAGAATCTAGTCAAATAACAATAATTGTATCAATTACGGGTCAAAGAATCATAACCCACTTCAATTCATATGAAATTCTCAACATTATACCAAGTTGGTAAAACCCGACTTTCGGTACGATTCTCGAAAAATTACGAAAGTCACATATTCGGAACCCTCATCTCAATACGAGTCTAAGCATATTAATTTTACCAAAATCGGATTCCATTTGCTCATTCAAAACCTTGATTTTCTAAAGTTCAAACCTAGGGTTAAATCTCCCATGAATCACCCCAATTCTTCCATTTTCATGATATAATTGCATGATATTATCAATACAAATCATAATATGAGTTCATAGTTGATTACCTGATGATTTCCCTTGATTTCTCCCTCAAAATCGCCCAAAGTCGCCCTTAAGCCGAGACCCCCAAATGTTAAAATGTTTCTGAAATTTTCTAACTTCTGATACACTTAACTTACAGCGATTTCCGCTTCTGCGGAAATATTTTCGCTCCTACGCGTCCGCTTCTGCGGAGATTGGACCGCTTCTGCGGAGAATTCCGCTTCTGCGGCTAGACGTCCGCTTCTGCGGACTCGCCCAAGCGGTTCCCTTTCCGCTTCTGCGAAGGCCGCCTCTGCGGCTCCCCGCCCGCTTCCGCGATGCCGCTTCAGCGGCTCCCTTTCCGCTTCTGCGGTCGCCGCTTCTGCGGCTCATTTCCGCTTCCGCGCACCCGCTCCTGCGCCCAAAATTCCGCAGGAGCGGAAACAACAGAGGCAGCACCATTTTTCTGCAATTTTCCATATTTTGCTCCCGATTAACCATCCGAAAACACCCCGAGGCCCCCGGGACCTCATCCAAACACACCAACACATCCTAATTCCTTATTCGAACTTGTTCCAATCATAAAAACACCATCCTAAACATCAAAATCATCAATTAACCACGGATTCAAGCCTAAATTTCTTAAAAACTTTCAAAACCAACATTCAACCCAAAACCCGATCAAACGATGTCCGAATGACCTGAAAATTTGCAGACATATCCAAAATCACATAACGAAGCTACAGAAATTGTCGGAATTCCATTCCGACCCCGGATCAAAATATCACCTACCATCCGGTTTTTGCCAATATTCAACATTCGCCAATTCAAGCTTAAAACTACACCGGACCTCCGAATTCAATTCCGATTGTTCTCCTAAGTCATAAATGATCCCCCGGAACTAGTCGAATCATCGGAATCCGGTTCCGAGCACTCTAACTCAATAGTCAACTATTGGTTGACTTTTCATATTCAAGCTTTCTTCAAACATGCTATTTGTTGCATTTTCAATCCAAATCACTTCTAACTCACCCGATATACTCAAATACTGTTTTAAAAGCATAATATATGCAAATGCAAGGTAACGGGGTGGAAATTCCCGTAACGACGGGCCGGGTCGTTACATTCTCCCCAACTTAAACAAACGCTCGTCCGCGAGCGGGTTAAGAAACATACACGGAGTATCAAAAAAGTGTGGATATCTGCTTCGCATCTCCTGCTCGGTCTCCCAAGTTGCTTCCTCCATGGGACGACCTCTCCACTGCACTTTCACTGAAGCTATATCCTTGGATCTCAGCTTACGAACCCGTCGACCCAAAATGGCTACTGGTTCCACATCATAAGTCAAATCCTCATCTAGTTGTATCGTGCTGAAGTCCAACACATGAGACGGGTCTCCGACATACTTCCGGAGCATAGATACATGGAACACCGGGTGAACTCCCGACAAACCGGGTGGCAAAGCAAGCATATAAGCCACCTCCCCAACTTTCCTAAGCACCTCAAAAGGTCCAATAAACCTTGGGCTCAACTTTCCCTTTCTTTCCAAACCTCATAACACCCTTCATAGGCGAAACTTTCGGCAACACCTTCTCACCTACTGAATAAGACACATCTCGGACCTTCCGGTCTGCATAACTCTTCTGACGCGACTGAGCTGTGCGAAGTCTCTCCTGAATCACCTTCACCTTATCTAAGGCATCTTGGACTAACTCTGTCCCTAACAACCTAGCCTCGCCGGGCTCGAACCAACCAACCGGAGACCTACACCGCCTCCCATATAAGGCTTCATACGGTGCCATCTGAATGCTGGACTGATAGCTATTATTGTAAGCAAACTCCGCCAAAGGCAAATAATCAGCCCATGAACCACCAAAATCAATGACACAAGCACGCAACATGTCCTCCAATATCTGAATAGTACGCTCAGACTGCCCATCCGTCTGTGGATGAAATGCTGTGCTCAGCTCCACCTGTGAACCCAACTCTCGCTGAAATGTCCTCCAGAACTGAGATGTGAACTGGGTACCTCTGTCCGATATAATGGAAATAGGAACTCCATGCAATCTCACTATCTCACGGATGAATATCTCTGCCAACCGCTCTGAGGTATAGGTAGTACACACTGGGATGAAGTGAGCTGACTTAGTCAACCTATCCACCACCACCCAAACTGAATCAAACTTCCTCGTTGTCCGAGGGAGTCCACTAACAAAGTCCATAGTTATTCTTTCCCACTTCCATTCCGGAATATCAATACGCTGGAATACACCACCAGGTCTCTGATGCTCATACTTGACCTGCTGACAGTTTAGACACCGAGCCACATGGCTCACAATATCTTTCTTCATCTTTCTCCACCAGTAATGCTGCTTCAAATCCTGATACATCTTCGCGGCTCCTGGATGAATAGAATACCGCGAACTATGGGCCTCTTCCAATATCAATTCACGAAGGCCATCAACATTGGGCACACATATCCGGCCCCTGCATCCGCAATACACCCTCATTATCAATAGTGACATCTCTAGCATCATTATGCTGAACTCTGTCTTCAAGGACAAGTAAGTGTGGATCATCATACTGGCGCTCTCGAATACGATCATATAAAGAAGAACGAGCTACTACATAAGCCATCACCCGACTGGGCTCAGAAATATCCAGCCTTACCATCCGATTAGCTAACGCCTGAACATCAACTGCTAGGGGTCTCTCCCCAACTGGAATATACGCCAAACTGCCCATACTAATAGCCTTCCGGCTCAATGCATCAGCCACTACATTGGCTTTCCCGGGATGATACAAGATAGTAATATCATAGTCTTTAAGCAACTCAAGCCATCTCCGCTGCCTCAAATTTAGATCTTTTTGCTTAAACAAATGCTGAAGGCTGCGGTGGTCTGTATATACATCACAAGATACACCATATAGATAATGCCTCCAAATCTTCAAGGCATGAACAATAGCAGCTAACTCCAAATCATGAACAGGGTAGTTCTTCTCGTGGGGTTTTAGCTAACGAGAAGCATATGCAATAACTCTACCCTCCTGCATCAACACACAACCGAGTCCAACTCTGGAAGCATCACAATACACCGTATACGACCCTGAGGCCGATGGTAACACAAGTACTGGAGTTGTGGTCAAAGCCTCCTTGAGCTTCCGAAAGCTCTCTTCACATTCATCAGACCACACAAATGGAGCATTCTTCTGTGTCAGCTTAGTCAACGGTGAAGCAATAGATGAGAAATCCTGAACAAACCGGCGATAATAGCCTGCCAAGCCGAGAAAACTCCGAATCTCTCTAGCTGAGGAAGGTCTGGGCCAATTCTGCACTGCCTCGACCTTCTGTGGATCAACCCGAATACCGTCACTGGATACTACATGTCCCAGAAAACCCACAGTATCAAGCCAGAACTCACACTTAGTGAATTTTGCATAAAGCTTCTCTTCTCTCAACCTCTGCAATGCCACCCTCAAGTGCTGTGCATGCTCCTCCTGGCTGCGTGAATACACCAAAATATCATCAATAAACACAATCACAAAAGAATCAAGGTACGGCCGAAATACACTATTCATCAAGTGCATGAATGCTGCTGGGGCATTAGTCAACCCGAAAGACATCACCAGGAACTCGTAGTGCCCATATCGCGTCCTGAACGTTGTCTTCATAATATCTGAGTCTCTGATCTTCAACTGATGATAACCCGATCGTAGATCAATCTTAGAAAATACACTAGCTCCCTGGAGCTGATCAAATAGGTCCTCAATACGAGGTAATGGGTACTTATTCTTCATCGTTACCTTGTTCAGCTGCCCGTAATCAATGCACATTCTCATTGTGCCATCTTTCTTCTTCACGAATAACACCGGTGCACCCCAAGGTGACACACTTGGACGAATGAAACCCTTATCTAAGAGTTCCCGAAGCTGTTCTTTCAATTCCTTTAACTCTGCTGGTGCCATGCGATAAGGAGGAATAGAAATGGGCTGAGTGCCCGGCACCAAATCAATACCAAAATCAATATCTCTATCAGGCGGCATGCCTGGCAGGTCTGCTGGAAATACATCCGGAAACTCCCTCACAATGGGAACCGAATCAAGGCTGGGTGTCTCAGCCTCAACATTTCTAATGAAGGCCAAATAAGACAAACAACCCTTGCCAATCATTCGCCGAGCCTTTATATAAGAAATCACCCTGTCGGACACATAATCAGTCAAGCCACGCCACTCGATCCTCGGATTACCTGGAATAGCTAGTGTGACTGTCTTGGCATGACAGTCCGGAATCGCATGGTAAGGAGATAGCCAATCCATGCCTAGAATTACATCAAAATCTACCATGCCCAGTAGTAATAGATCAACTCGGGTCTCCAGACCCCCAATAGTAATAATACAGGATCGATATACCTGATCCACAACAACAGTATCCCCCATTGGGGTAGACACATGTACGGGCAAAGCAAGGATACCATGGGTCATACCCAAATGATGTGCAAAGTAAGTAGAAACATAAGAATAGGTGGATCCGGGATCAAATAAGACAGAAGCATCCCTGTGGCAGACTGAGATAATACCTGAAATAACCGCATCTGAAGCGCTAGCATCCTTCCTGTCCGGAAGAGCATAGAAACGAGCTTGACCTCCACCAGTACGATCCTCGCCTCTGGGGCGACCTCTAGATACCTGGCCACCAGTCCTAGCCGACTGTGCTGGCGCTGAAAAAACAGGAGTAGAAGACGAAGGCTGATCCCTCCGCTGTGACCTCTTACGAAGCCACTGAGGACACTCTCTCCTGATATGACCCAAATCACCGCACTCAAAACAACGGCCTAAAGATGGGAGAAGGGGCTGCTGAGGACCCCTCGCTACCGATGAATCCTGTGCTGAGGAAACAGGAGCAGAGCTCTGAGCTGGAAGAGCACTCAGTGCAGGCTGACTCTGCTGGCGGCCCCGCTGACCCTGATAACCCTGCTGGCCTTGACGACCACGATCAGATGAAACCCCACTGGACTCTGCACGTCCAGACTGATGAGATCTGAAGGAGCGACCTCTGCTATGCTGAAATTGGCCCCTAGACGGAGCACCACTGTAACTGCCGGTACCACGAGGCCTCTTAGCCTCTCTCTCCTCTCGCTCTCTGCGGCGATCTGTCTCAATGTGACGGGCAGCATCAACCACCTCCTCAAAGGTAACCGTAGAAACTCTCTCCCGGGTCATCAATATGCGGATGGGATAAATAAGACCATCAATAAATCTCCGGATCCTCTCCCTGTCGGTAGGAACCATCCACATGGCATGACGGGCCAGCTGTGTGAATCTCATCTCATACTGATTAACTGTCATCTCTCCCTGCTTTAACCACTCGAACTGACGTCGCAGCTCCTCTCTCTGAGACTGAGGCACATATTTCTCCAAAAATACCGTGGAGAACTGCTGCCAAGTGAGGGGCACTGCCCCACCGGGCCTACGCCTCTCAAAATCCTCCCACCACCGGAAAGCTGCACCTGTGAACCTGGAAAGTAGTGAATGAAACACCGCCGGACTCTAGAATACCCGCGGTGCGAAGCATACGCCGACATCTGTCAAGAAAACCCCGGGCATCCTCGCCCTCGGCTCCACTAAATGTCGGAGGCTCTGTAACCTCTCAAATCTCTCCAAACGACGCCGCTCATCGTCGGGCATAACCGGAACCACATATGCAGGAGCCGGTGCAACGGGTGCAACTGGTCACCGGCTCGGGTGTCCGAGCCACGGGGGTCCGATTCCCTCCCCTCGCTCGTGAAGATGATGCTGCAGCGAGTAGCGAGCAACTACCGTGCCAATCCGGTGCACACCGATAATATCCGAGCCAAGGTCTCCCGAAGACCCGGTATCACGATAGGCACTGCCGGTGCCTGAACCCGAGCTGCCGGAGCGTTCGCCGCCGGAATCCGGTCCCGAGTCCGGTCAACCGGTGGGTCGGCGAGTCGCCGGTGCTGCCGCTCTACCTGCTACCACGACCACGGCCTGCGGGTGCCAATGGTGGTCGTCCGCCACGTCCGTTAGCTCGTGTTCTCGCCATCCGCGAGAGAATAGAATATGGAAAATTTTAATTTCATGATAACACAAATCGCACGATATGAATTCAAGAAAATGAGGTTTTTCCTAAAGTTTCTGTAGCCCTCCGAGGATAGATACGGACGTCTACGTACCGATCCGCGAAAGCCTACTAAACCGGCTCGTGACTCGCGAGTCCTAATAACCTAGGCTCTGATACCAACTTGTCACGACCCCAAATCCGGTCGTGATGGCGCCCAACCATCAAGCTAGGCCAGCCAAACACACAATTTAATTATATCACAATACCAGTCCCAAATGGACAACCCAAGAAGAATATATGAGTTTAAGAACTCCAATAATAATAGTAAAGAACAAAACACTGACACTCCCAAAGATCCGGAGTCACAAGTCTAGAGCCTCTAACCAAAACCCAATATGAAATAGAGAGTACGATATAGAAGTACTCAAGTCTGAATACAAAATATACAATAACAACTGGAATGAGAGGAGAAGCTAGGCTCTGCGAACGTAGGCAGCTCAGCAACTCGATGTAAAAATGTAAACGCTGGAGATGTCCGTCTACTGCTCCTGTATACCTGAGTCTGCACACAAAAGGTGCAGGGAGTAGGGGTGAGTACTAAGTACTCAGTGAGTAACAAATATATACATGTAGCTGACAGTAAGAAATCCACAAAATACCACAATATGAAGCTACACTACAGTCCGAATCTCCTACGAACTAGCAACAATAATACAATACCGCTACCACAGAGTAATCCAACAAATACAGATGCAATGCAATGCACATAACTCGCTACGGCGTGTAGCCCGATCCAATTTAACGTCGACGGCGCTCACCGGGGGTGTGTACAGACTCCGGAGGGGCTCCTACAGCCCAAGCGCAATACTACTGCGGCGTGCAGCCGATCCACATATCAACCACTGCGGCGTGCAGCCCGATCCCATACTCGGTCCACAATAAGCAATTAAGTCACAAAACAATTCATTTTCCTTAATTCCAGGTTCTCAATTCATAATTTATGAAAAATGCTTTAACTTTATTAAGTTTGTAAAAGCCGGTGACTTAGCATTTCAAAAGTGTGATTACAATTTCCAGGATTGAGATCAGTGATTTAAGCAATTTTAGCTATCACATAAATATTAGTCCTCTAAGGACGCTACAGATCGGCACAAGGCCCCAAACAACGCTTACGACCCACAAATATAGCAAATACAGTGTATTTCCAACACTAACAACATATTATTCATTCTCGGGATGGACCAAGTCTCAATCCCCAATCACAATCAATCCCGCACCTGCCACGGTGTGCGAGCCACGCCCTATTAGCGTCACAATGTGCTAAGCCGTGGTTTCGAACCCTCAAGCTACCATATACACAAACTACTCACCTCTAGCCGGCCATAGACTCGTCCGCGATGCCTTTTCCTTTGAAATTCGTTGCCTCGTGTGTAGAATCTAGTCAAATAACAATAATTATATCAAATACGGGTCAAAGAATCATAACCCACTTCAATTTACATGAAATTCGCATAAATACACCAAGTTGGTAAAACCCGACTTTCGGTACGATTCTCGAAAAATTACGAAAGTCACATATTCGGAACCCTCATCTCAATACGAGTCTAAGCATATTAATTTTACCAAAATCGGATTCCATTTGCTCATTCAAAACCTTGATTTTCTAAAGTTCAAACCTAGGGTTAAATCTCCCATGAATCACCCCAATTCTTCCATTTTCATGATATAATTGCATGATATTATCAATACAAATCATAATATGAGTTCATAGTTGATTACCTGATGATTTCCCTTGATTTCTCCCTCAAAATCGCCCAAAGTCGCCCTTAAGCCGAGACCCCCAAATGTTAAAATGTTTCTGAAATTTTCTAACTTCTGATACACTTAACTTACAGCGATTTCCGCTTCTGCGGAAATATTTTCGCTCCTACGCGTCCGCTTCTGCGGAGATTGGACCGCTTCTGCGGAGAATTCCGCTTCTGCGGCTAGACGTCCTCCGCTTCTGCCATCCTTCACCCATGGCCCTTGGCCGCTTCTGCGGCTCACCTTCCGCTCCAGCGATGCCGCTTCAGCGGAAAATGTTCCGCTTCTGCGATGCCCAGCGCTTCTGCGCTCCTCGTCCGCTTCTGCGGACTCGCTCCTGCGCCCATAATTCCGCAGGAGCGGAAACAACAGAAACAGGACTCTTCAAACCTGCAATTTCCATGTTTTTCTCCCGATTAACCATCCGAAAACACCCCGAGGCCCCCGGGACCTCATCCAAACACACCAACACATCCTAATTCCTTATTCGAACTTGTTCCAATCATAAAAACACCATCCTAAACATCAAAATCATCAATTAACCACGGATTCAAGCCTAAATTTCTTAAAAACTTTCAAAACCAACATTCAACCCAAAACCCGATCAAACGATGTCCGAATGACCTGAAAATTTGCAGACATATCCAAAAACACATAACGAAGCTACAGAAATTGTCGGAATTCCATTCCGACCCCCGGATCAAAATATCACCTACCATCCGGTTTTTGCCAATATTCAACATTCGCCAATTCAAGCTTAAAACTACACCGGACCTCCGAATTCAATTCCGATTGTTCTCCTAAGTCATAAATGATCCCCCGGAACTAGTCGAATCATCGGAATCCGGTTCCGAGCACTCTAACTCAATAGTCAACTATTGGTTGACTTTTCATATTCAAGCTTTCTTCAAACATGCTATTTGTTGCATTTTCAATCCAAATCACTTCTAACTCACCCGATATACTCAAATACTGTTTTAAAAGCATAATATATGTAAATGCAAGGTAACGGGGTGGTAATTCCCGTAACGACGGGCCGGGTCGTTACAAGTAAACATGCCGATTATGTAGATTATTTACTTTAAATTAATTAAATCATAGTTAAAGGAGCATGACTATCTTTTTTATAATATGTATAATATTTTCAAATAATATAATCTTGCGGAACAACAAGAAGTTTATATATGACAAAAATATCTTTTATTGTACTTTTTTTGATTTTCTTTACGTAAAAATAAATAAATGGCCGAAGCGTTCATGTACTTCTTTTTGCTTTTGAAAATAAAATTACTTGCTTAATTAATTATAATAAATATATTTTATAATATTTTATTCTTTTGATGAAAATACACCCTCTTTTATATATATATATATATATATATATATATATATATATATATATATATATATATATATATATATATATATATATATATATATATATATATATATATATATATATATATATATATATATATATATATATATATATATATATATATATATATATATATATATATATATATATATATAGACATATTTTATTATTTATTATGCTTTTAAGAAAAATAGAATTACTTAATTAATTTATAGAAATGAGATGATACATAATGGCATACTTATCTTTCAAATACACGGTAGGCCTACCTCTGACACAAAGAGGCCCTCACGTATTAGGACACGCTATTATTTGCTCTTTGGAATGTGTCACATGCTTTGCTTGCCTACAGGCTTACTTGATTATTTTCTATGTTACTTACTTAACTTTATTACTTTTACTAATATTATCTGTTATTTTTTTTTGAAAAAAGGAAGTATTAACTATTCAACTTGCTTATATCTTTTATTCGTTCATATATTTTTCTGTTCCTTATTTTTATATCATTTTCCGGAATTAATAATAATAATTACCATCATTCCGTGCTTAGTGCTCTTTAACAACCCTAGAGAATCATTTGTGCATTTACTTAAGCTCAAATTTCTTTTACGTCTACTCCAATTCTTAGAGTCTAATTAACATATCTTTAGTCTCTCGGTATCTTTTAATTTTAATAAAGTACGACGTCTTTCCCATAAGCTCTTCAATAGGGTCGGTTTGTCATGAAATTCCTCAATATTCGTGCCTTAAACTAGCCTTAAATTTTTTCTTTACACAACAATGAGCATCTGACTCCCTAAGCAAGATATCATTCTAAAAAAAAAAACTATCATAATCTTTTATAATATGAGAATATTTTGCCGATCAAATTTTGTGAGTTGATTTTTATTCGTGTTCTTTTCTTACAAATAGAATTACATATTTTTTTAAATATCGCCACTCGTGCCTTACATAAATTTTTAATTTATTCAATTCTGGCACAATCTTGCACCTTTAATTTTTGTCTCATAGCTTCATATCTCTCAGAATTTAAATATTCGTACTAATTCTCATATACAATAGGTAGGTGTCCAATTTTGCACCATCTACCCAGCAATAGAAGGCCGATTTGGTTAATTTTTAGCATCAAATTCTTTTTAATATTTTCACATATTCAATTCAAGCATTTGCATCATCTTATTTCGGGTGATCGAGATTAATCTTCACACACCCGTTAATTCTACATCTTGGCATGTGAGTCGAGGTACTATCCCATAAGTTTCAAAATGGCTGATACCGTATTCCGGGCCTCGATAGCTTTGTGACTTGCCAACGCTAAATCCTAATTACATATCTTGATTTCGAGCTTGTCGATATTCAAACAGACAGCCAAATATTATCTTCAATGTCAAAATTATTCGTCTGTGGCCCCTTTGAAAACCAGTATGTATAAGACGCAGTCTCATTATAGCAAATGTTTTTATTTTCCTTCATGAAAGAAACTGGGGCAGACTTTTTGGCACGCAGAATATCATCTCATGAATCAATAATCAAAACTTCCTAAAGATTGGGGCAATTTTGAAAAAGAATCAGAGTTATGCAAGGAAAAAAAAACTTGTGCTAGAGCTAAAGCTTTGATGTTCAACATAAGTTATCCCTTTACAAAACTTAAAATTATTTCGATTCCATGTCAACAAGACTCGAGCGTTAGAGCCCTCTATATAACAATTCATTCTCGTCCATCCATTTTGCAACATGGGCCATCATTTCTAGTTTAGGGCTCCTACTTAACCATATAATGAATTAGTCAATCTAATTATGTCACGACCCCAAATCCGGTCGTGATGGCGCCCAGCATACTGCTAGGCCAGCCCGACCAATCAACAATAACCACGGAGCAACAAGCTCACTTTATCCGATTTAAGCATAACAGTGATAGATATTTTAAAAACAGGGAACCAAGTCCCAACATGTGCCAACTCCCATAGACCGAAGGGTCAAGAGTCATGAGCCTCTACAGAGTATACAAAGTGTAAATAGTGAATATAATTGTGCACAAGTGTGGGATGATCAGAACAAAAATACAGACAAACTGGAGAATCAGGTCCTGCGAACGCTGGCAGCTACCTCGACCGTCCAAAAGCACTCCCTAGCCGCAATAGGATCAGCCCTGCTGTGATGTACCTGAATCTGCACACAAGGTGCAGGGAGTCGGGTGTGAGTACTTCCAACTCAGCAGTAATAAAAGTAAATAATGCTGAAGGGAAGAAAACCACGATAGGCACTATCTCATGCTACACAATACGGAACTATCTTTTTATTCCTTTCAAGCATATGTGAGTAGATTATTTAGAAATCTCAATTTTAGCTACTTTCTTTTATAATAATATACCAATACCTGGATACAATCTCAAGCAATGCAAGTCCGCACTCAAATCAGCCCCTCGGGCTCAGCACTCCTTATCAATTTACACCGGGAGATCTGGTCAATAAGGCAACTAATGCATGTGTGCCAGTAATGTATGAGTGCTGAATGTTATGCCACGTAGTACACGTAAACCAATGTATGTATGCCATGCAATGCATATGACCGCTACGGCGTGTAGCTCGATCCAATTTGGGTACCCGTGCTCACTGTGGGGGTTCAGACTCCGGAGGGGCTCCTACAGCCCAAGCACAATATTAATATCACACCTGCTGCGGCGCGCAGCCTGATCCGTATACCACTGCGGCGTGCAGTTCGATCCATGCATGTGTATGCATATGCTCACATAAAATGTCATGTCCTAACATATGGCCCTCGGCCCCAATCAGTCTAACAAATAATCAAGAAAGCCCTACGGGCAACAATATCATATTAGCTCACAGCTAAAAATGTTATTAAGACCTTGTTCAATTTTTTTTCATAACCTTATAAAAATGATGAATAGCAAAAATACCATTTTAAACCTTAAATTTAGAATAAAATATGCACAGTGTTATCAAAACAATGATACCGATCCCTTAAGGATTCAAATAATTGGCACGAAGCCCAAACATGATAATTATTCCAATTCATTTCAACAATTAGGTGTTATTATTTATTACGTGGGACGGACCAAGTCACGATCCCCAATGGTGCTCTACCCCACGCCCGTTATCCGACGTGCAAGTCACCTCAACACAGCACTAAGATGTGCAAGTCCGGGGTTTACTAACCCTCGGGACATCATTTACAAGTATTACCCACCTCGAACCGACGAAAGCTCATGTCCGCGACGCCTTAGCTCCTCGAACCGGCATCCACGCACGTCAAACATAGCACAAATCAGCACAAATATATCAAAATAGGCTAATGGAACATAACCCAATCGAAAGAACTCGAAAAATATCAAAAATCACGAAATTGGCAAAACCCGAGCTCCGGGCCCACATCTCGAAAAATCTCGAAACTCATATTTCCAGAACCCTCGTCTCGCCACGAGTCCGTACATATAAAATTTACTAAAATCGGAGTTCGATTGGCCTTCCAAAACCCAAATTTTCGTTTTCAATATCTAGGCCACCATCCTTCATAATTTCTACCCAAATTCATGAAGATTGATGTTAATTCTACCATAAAATGATGTTTTTGAGTCAAGAAACTTACCTCCGATGAATACCCGATGATATCCCCTCTTGAAGCTCTCCAAAATCATCCAAACGAAATGAAATCAATGAAAGAAATAAACCAATTTCGTGTAAAAAAAGAATCTGCCCGTGCTTCGTCGAGTTGTACCTTGCACCTGTGCTATACAAGTTGTACATCCTATTGCTCCAGCAGTCCTTTTCCGTCGGTCATAACTTTCAGTACAAATATCCAAATTACGAGTTCTTTAGCTTTCTGGAAACTAGACACGAAGGTCTACAACTTTTGTGTTTTGCACTTTTGATAATTACTTATAGATTACAAGATATCAGCTCCCAAAGTAGCCAAAAAGCTGCTGAAAATCTGTTACAACAGCAACTATTTCCAAAACCAAAAATGCCCGTTAGGCATCCGAAATCACCCCGAGGCCCTCGGGACCTCAACCAAAAATACAAACTCAACCTAATACTTCATTCAAACTTGCTCGGATAAAAAAAATGATACCTTAAACATCAAAATCACCAAAATCCTAGAATTCGATTCAAACTTAAACTTAAACTTTCAAAATTCACATTCGATCAAAAACCCGACCAAACGATGTCCGAATCACCTGAAAATTTGCAGACATATCCAAAATCACCTAACGAAGCTATTGCATTTGTCGGAATTCCATTCCGACTCCTGGATCAAAATCTCACCTATCGATCGGATTCCGCCAAAATTCCAACTTCGCCAAAATAGGCTAACTTCTTCACCGGACCTCCAAAATTACTTCCGATTGCGCTCCTAAGTCTTAAATCACCCACCGAAACTAACCGAATCATCGGAATTCAGTTCCGATCCCTCGAACTCATAAGTCAACGTTGAGTTGACTTTTCCAACTTAAGCTTTCATTAAAGAGATTAATTGTTTCATTTCCTACCAAAATCAATCCGAATTGACTCAAGATTTGCACACAAGTCACACTCGATGTTACAGACTTGCACGAACTTTCGGAATTGCATTCCGACCCCGATATCAAAATTTTCACTTCCGGTCGAATTTTCTCATAAACCTTCAAATTCATATATTTTGCCAAATGACTTTAAAATGACCTCCGGACACCCGAATTCACTTCCGATCGCGTTCCCAACTCCAAAATCACCATATGGATCTATTCGCAAACTCGGAATCCCAAACGGACATCTATAACTCTAAAATGCCTTCCAACCCAAATTTATGAAATCCTTCTAAAATACTAACTTCCACCATATACGCTGAAATGCTCACCGGTTATCAAAAATCCAAATCCGGACATACGTCCAAGTTTAAAATCATCATACGAGCATGTTGGAACTATTAGATCCCAATTCCGAGGTCATTTACTCAAAATTCCAATCGTAGTTCAGTTCTTCAACTTTAAGCTTTCAAAATGAGAATTTCCATTTAGATTTGACTCCAAACTTCCTGAATTTGACTTCTGACCATACACACAAGTCAATATACCTGAGATGAAGCTTTTCATGGCATCAATCTGCTGAATGACGCGCCAGAGCTCTAAACGACCGATCGGGTCGTTACAAATTACGCACTCTATTACTTTATGCATTTATTTGATTTTGATAAATATGCTAACACTTTACTTTTATTTTGAAAAAGTTTTATTTTTCCTTTAAAGGTTGCCTAGCATTGAACACTGTTTTGGCTGTGAATCTGCATAAAGGACGGGCTATAATGGCAGACCGTTTTGAAGAATTCAATACCGGTACGGGACTGTTGCAAGCACGAAATGATGGAACCAAGGCAAATGTGGTGCAAAGGAACATGTTGGTTAATCTGAGAAGCACTTTCAACCTTCTTCCAAATACAACCTCCACTTATAGCTCAAACCAAAATATTTGCTTAACCGTATCTCCTTACCCAACTCCTACTTATACAATCTCTCCACAAATGCCAATAACCTGCAATCCCAATCAAGTCACAATGTATCACGACCCAAATCCGGTCGTGATGGCGCCCAACAATCAAGCTAGTCTAGCCAGACCAACAATTTCTGATTACATCGAATACCAGTCCCAAATGGACAACCCAAGAAGAATATATGAGTTTAAGAACTCCAATAATAATAGAAATGAACAAAATACTGACACTCCCAAAGATCCGAGTCACAAGTCTAGAGCCTCTAGCAAAACCCAATAGGAATAGAGAGTACTGTATAGAAATACTCAAGTCTAAATACAAAATACAAATAACAACTGGAAAGGAGAGGAGAAGCTAGGTTCGGCGAACGTAGGCAGCTACCTCAGCAACTCGATATGACACTGCAAACGCTGGAATTGCCTGTCTACTGCTCCTGAGTACCTGAGTCTGCACACAAAAGGTGCAGGGAGTAGGGGTGAGTACTAAGTACTCAGTGAGTAATAAATATATAAAAGCAGCTGAAGGTAAGAAATCCACAAAATACCACAATATGAAGCTACACTATAGTCCGAATATCCTACGAACTAGCATCAACAGTACAATTCAGCTACCACAGAGTAATTCAACAAATAAAGATGCAATGCAATGCACATAACCGCTACGGCATGTAGCCCGATCCAATTTAACGTCGACGGCGCTCACTGGGGGTGTGTACAGACTCCGGAGGGGTTCCTACAGCCCAAGCGCAATACTGCTGCGGCGTGCAGCCCGATCCACATATCAACCACTGCGGCGTGCAGCCCGATCCCATGCTCAGTCCACAATAAGCAATTAAGTCACAAAACAGTTCATAATTTATGAAAAATACTTTAACTTTATTAAATTTTGCAAAAGCCGGTGACTTAGCATTTCAAAAGTGTGATTTCAATTTCCAGGACTGAGATCAGTGATTTAAGCAAATATAGCTATCACATAATTATTGTCCTCTAAGGACACTACAGGTCGGCACAAGGCCCCAAACAAGGCTTACGGCCCACAATTATATCAAATACAGTGTATTTCCAACACTAACAACATATTATTCACATCCGGGATGGACCAAGTCTCAATCCCTAGTCACAATCAATCCCGCACCTGCCACGGTATGTAAGTCACGCCCTACTAGCGTCACAATGTGCTAAGCCGGGGTTTCGAACCCTCAGGCTACCATATACACAAACTACTCACCTCTAGCCGGCCGTAGACTCGTCTGCGATGCCTTTTCCTTTGAAATTCGCTGCCTCCTGTGTAGAATCTAGTCAAATAACAATAATTATATCAAATACGGGTCAAAGAATAATAACCCACTTCAATTTACATGAAATTCGCATAAATACACCAAGTTGGTAAAACCCGACCCCGGGCCCACTACTCGGAAAATTCCGAAATTAGAACCAACGCGACCCTCATCTTGCCACGAGTCCGTGCATATAAAATTTATCAAAATCGGAGTTCAAATGGCCTCCCAAAACTCAAAATCCCGTTTTCAATATCTAGGCCACATTTCTTCAAGATTTCAACCCAATTTCATGAAGATTGATGTTAATTCTACCATAAAATGATGTTTTTGAGTCAAGAATCTTACCTCCGACGAATACCCGATGATTTCTCAGTGATTTCCTCGAGTTTTCTTCTCTCTAGGGCTCAAAATTGAGTTTTGGGTTAATGAACCCGTGAGCCTTCGGTTCTGTGATTTAATTCACTGCCAGAGCAGTTGACCTTACGCGATCGCGACTCGCCTCACGCGATCGCGATATTCAAAAATCTGGACTCACGCGATCGCGTCTCTCTTCCTGCGATCGTGTAGCAAATATTTCCCTGGACCCTATTTCTCTTCTACGCGATCGCGTAGACCCTCATGCGATCGCGATGGGCAACTGATGACTCTACGCGATCGCGTCTATGCCCCCCTGCGATCGCGTTGCTTCCGCCCTTGACCTTATGCGATCGCGTCCCTTTCTCTGCGATCGCACTGCACAATTTCCGGACCCTATGCGATCGCAATGCCCTTCACGCGATCGCATAGAGTTAACTTCGCGCCCCTTTCCACTCTTTTATGCGATCGCAATCATCTCTATGCGATCGCATAGAGCAACTGCTACCTGCAATTTTCTGCAGAATTTTTCCAAAAATGGTCCGTTTGGACCCCCGGATTCATCCCGAGACCCCCGGACCCCAACGAAAACCACCAACATACTCCAAAACATGATACGGACTTGTTCCAATCACAAAAACACCATCCTAAACATCAAAATCACCATTTACACACGAATTTAAGCCTAAGTTTCTTCAAAACTTTCAAAACTAATATCCAATCCAAAACCCGATCAAACGATGTCCGAATAGCCTGAAAATTTGCAGAAATATCCAAAATCACATAACAAAGCTATAGAAATTGTCGGAATTCCATTCCGACCCCCGGATCAAAATATCACCTACCATCCGGTTTTCGCCCAAAACTCGACCTTCGCCAATTCAAGCCTAAAACTACACCGGACCTCCGAATTCAATTCCGATTGCTTTCCTAAGTCATAAATGATCCCCCGGAACTAGTGGAATCATCATAATCCGATTCCGAGCACTCTAACTCAATAGTCAACTCTTGGTTGACTTTCCATATTCAAGCTTCCTTCAAGCATGCTATTTGCTTCATTTTCAATCCCAATCACTCCTAACTCACCCGATATACTCTAATACTATTATAAAAGCATAAGATATATAAATGCAAGGTAACGGGGTGGTAATTCCCGTAACGATGGGCCGGGTCGTTACATTCTCCCCAACTTAAACAAACGCTCGTCCGCGAGCGGGTTAAGAAACATACCTGGAGCATCAAACAAGTGATGATATCTGCTCCACATCTCCTGTTCGGTCTCCCAAGTTGCTTCCTCTATGGGACGACCTCTCCACTGCACTTTTACTGAAGCTATGTCATTGGATCTCAACTTACGAACCTGTCGACCCAAAATGGCTACTAGCCCCACATCATAGGTCAGGTCCTCATCCAACTGTATCGTGCTGAAGTCTAACACATGAAACGGGTCTCCGACATACTTCCGGAGCATAGATACATGAAACACCGGGTGAACTCCCGACAAACTAGGTGGCAAAGCAAGAATACCACGGGTCATACCCAAGTGATGTGCATAATAAGTAGAGACATAAGAATAGGTGGATCCGGGATCAAATAAGACGGAAGCATCCCCTGTGGCAGACTGAGATAATACCTGAAATAACCGCATCCGAAGCGCTAGCATCCTTCCTATCCGGAAGAGCATAGAAATGAGCCCGGCCTCCACCAGAGTGCGATCCTCGCCCCTAGGGCGACCTGCGGATACACGGCCACCGATCCTAGCCGACCGTGGCGGCGCCGAAGAAACGAGGAGTAGAAGACGAAGGCTGATCCCTGCGCTGAGACCGCTTACGAAGCCACTGAGGACACTCTCTTCCGATGTGGCCCAAATCACCGCACTCAAAACAACGGCCCGAAGATGGAAGAACGGGCGTTGAGGACCCCTCGCTACGGACGAACCTCGTGCTCGAGGAAGCGAGGAGCGAGCTACGAGCCGGAAGAGCACTCGGTGCGGGCGACTCTGCCGACGGCTCGCGCGACCCCGATAACCCCGATGGCCACGACGACCACGATCCGATGAAACCCCCACCGGACTCTGCACGTCCGGACTGATGAGACCCGAAAGAACGACCTCTGCTATGCTGAGATTGGCCCCTAGACGGAGCACCACTGTAACTGCCAGTACCACGAGGCCTCTTAGCCTCTCTCTCCTCCCGCTCTCTCCGGCGATCTGTCTCAATATGACGGGCAGCATCGACCACCTCCTCAAAGGTAACTGCCCAAACTCTCTCCCTGGTCATCAATATGCGGATAGGATAAATATGGCCATCGATAAATCTCCGAATCCTCTCTCTGTCTGTAGGAACAATCCACATGGCATGACGGGCCAACTATGTGAATCTCATCTCATACTAATTAACCGTCATATCCCCCTGCTTCAGCCATTCAAACTGATGTCGCAGCTCCTCTCTCTGAGACTGAGGCACGTACTTCTCCAAAAATACCGTGGAGAACTGCTGCCAAGTGAGGGGCACTGCCCCAGCGGTCCTACGCCTCTTGAAATCCTCCCACCACTGAAATGCTGCACCTGTGAACTGAAAAGTGGTGAATGAAACACCGCTGGACTCTAGAATAGCCGCGGTGCGAAGCATGCGCTGACATCTGTCAAGAAAACCCTGGGCGTCCTCGCCCTCAGCACCACTGAATGTCGGAGGCTGTAGCCTCTCAAATCTCTCCAAACGACGCTGCTCATCATCGGGCATAGCTGGCTGAACTGGAGCTGCCCCGGGCGCCTGAATACCCTGTATCACCGGCTCGGGTGTGCGAGCCTCGGGGGTCTGATTCCCTCCCCCTGCCTGTGAAGAAGATGCTGCAGCAGTAGCTGCAACTACCTAAGCCAAGCCTGTGCACACTGATAAGATCTGAGCCAAGGTCTCCTGAAGACCTGGTATCACAATAGGCACTGACGGTGCCTGAACCTGAGTTGCCGGAGCGTCTACCGCCGGAATCCGGTCCTGAGTGTGATCGGCTGGTGGGTCAGCAGGTGCTGGTGCTGGTGCTGCTGCCCTACCTCTACCACGACCACGGCCTCTGGGTGCCAATGGTGGTCGTCCGCCACGTCCGTTAGCTCGTGTTCTCGCCATCTGCGAGAGAATGGAACATGGAAAATTTTAATTTTCATGATAACACAGATTGCACGATATGAATCCAAGAAAATGAGGTTTTTCCTAAAGTTTCTGTAGCCCTCCGAGGATAGATACGGACGTCTACGTACCGATCCGCGAAAGCCTACTAAACCGGCTCATGACTAGCGAGTCCTAATAACCTAGGCTCTAATACCAACTTATCACGACCCAAATCCGGTCGTGATGTCGCCCAACAATCAAGCTAGGCCAGCCAGACCAACAATTTCTGATTACATCGAATACCAGTCCCAAATGGACAACCCAAGAAGAATATATGAGTTTAAGAACTCCAATAATAATAGAAATGAACAAAATACCGACACTCCCAAAGATCCGGAGTCACAAGTCTAGAGCCTCTAACAAAACCCAACGGGAGTAGAGAGTACTGTATAGAAATACTCAAGTCTGAATACAAAATACAAAATAACAACTGGAAAGGAGAAGAGAAGCTAGGTTCTGCGAACGTAGGCAGCTACCTCAGCAACTCGATATGACACTGCAAACGCTGGAAATGCCTGCCTACTGCTCCTGAGTACCTCAGTCTGCACACAAAAGGTGCAGGGAGTAGGGGTGAGTACTAAGTACTTAGTGAGTAATACATATATAAAAGTAGCTGAAAGTAAGAAATCCACAAAATACCACAATATGAAGCTACACTACAGTCCGAATCTCCTACGAACTAGCATCAATAGTACAATTCAGCTACCACAGAGTAATTCAACAAATAAAGATGCAATGCAATGCACATAACCGCTACGGCGTGTAGCCCGATCCAATTTAACGCGACGGCGCTCACTGGGGGTGTGTACAGACTCCGGAGGGGCTCCTACAGCCCAAGCACAATACTGCTACGGCATGCAGCCCGATCCTCATATCAACCACTGCGGCGTGCAGCCTGATCCCATGCTCAGTCCACAATAAGCAAATAAGTCACAAAACAGTTCATTTTTCTTACTTTTTGCAAAAGCCGGTGACTTAGCATTTCAAAAGGTGATTTCAATTTCCAGGACTGAGATCAGTGATTTAAGCAAATATAGCTATCACATAAATATTTTCCTCTAAGGACACTACAGGTCGGCACAAGGCCCCAAACAAGGCTTACAACCCACAAATATATCAAATACAGTGTATTTCCAACACTAACAACATATTATTCACATCCGAGATGGACCAAGTCTCAATCCCTAGTCACAATCAATCCCGCACCTGCCACGGTGTGCGAGCCACGCCCTACTAGCGTCACAATGTGCTAAGCCGGGGTTTCGAACCCTCAAGCTACCATATACACAAACTACTCACCTCTAGCCGGCCATAGACTCGTCCGCGATGCCTTTTCCTTTGAAATTCGCTGCCTCGTGTGTAGAATCTAGTCAAATAACAATAATTATATCAAATACGGGTCAAAGAATCATAACCCACTTCAATTTACATGAAATTCGCATAAATACACCAAGTTGGTAAAACCCGACCCCGGACCCACTACTCGGAAAATTCCGAAATTAGAACCAACGCGACCCTCATCTCGCCATGAGTCCGTGCATATAAAATTTATCAAAATCGGAGTTCAAATGGCCTCCCAAAACTCAAAATCCCGTTTTCAATATCTAGGCCACATTTCTTCAAGATTTCAACCCAATTTCATGAAGATTGATGTTAATTCTACCATAAAATGATGTTTTTGAGTCAAGAATCTTACCTCCGACGAATACCCGATGATTTCTCAGTGTTCTCCTCGAGTTTTCTTCTCTCTAGGGATCAAAATTGAGTTTTGGGTTAATGAACCCGTGAGCCTTCTGTTCTGTGATTTAATTCACCGCCAGACCCGTTTGCTTTACGCGATCGCGACTCGCCTCACGCGATCGCGATGTTCAAACATTCGGCTTCACGCGATCGCGTCTCTCTTCCTGCGATCGCGTAGCACAAATTTTCCTGGACCCCATTTCTCTTCTACGCGATCGCGTAGACCCTCATGCGATCGCGATGGGCAACTAATGACTCTACGCGATCGCGTCTGTACCCCCCTGCGATCGCGTTGCTTCCGCCCTTGACATTATGCGATCGCGTCCCTTTCTTTGCGATCGCACTGCAAAATTTCCGGACCCTATGCGATCGCAATGCCCTTCACGCGATCGCATAGAGTTAACTTCACGCCCCTTCCACTCTTCTATGCGATCGCAATCATCTCTATGCGATCGCATAGAGCAACTGTTGACTGCAATTTTCTGCAGAATTTTTCCAAGTTCTAAATGCCCGGTTGATGGTCCGAATCCATCCCGAGGCCCCGGGACCCCAACGAAAACCACCAACATACTCCAAAACATGATACGGACTTGTTCCAATCACAAAAACACCATCCTAAACATCAAAATCACCATTTACACACGAATTTAAGCCTAAGTTTCTTCAAAACTTTCAAAACTAATATCCAATCAAAAACCCGATCAAACGATGTCCGAATGACCTGAAAATTTGCAGACATATCCAAAATCACATTACGAAGCTACAGAAATTGTCGGAATTCCATTTCGACCCCCGGATCAAAATATCACCTACCATCCGGATTTCGCCAAAATTCAACCTTCGCCAATTCAAGCCTAAAACTACGCCGGACCTCCGAATTCAATTCCGATTGCTCTCCTAAGTCATAAATGATCCCCCGGAACTAGTCGAATCATCAGAATCTGATTCCGAGCACTCTAACTTAATAGTGAACTCTTGGTTGACTTTCTATATTCAAGCTTCCTTCAAGCATGCTATTTGCTTCATTTTCAATCCCAATCACTCCTAACTCACCCGATATACTCTAATACTGTTATAAAAGCATAAGATATGTAAATGCAAGGTAACGGGGTGGTAATTCCCGTAACGACGGGCCGGGTCGTTACATTCTCCCCAACTTAAACAAACGCTCATCCGCGAGCGGGTTAAGAAACATACCTAGAGCATCAAACAAGTGAGGATATCTGCTCCGCATCTCCTACTCGGTCTCCCAAGTTGCTTCCTCCACGGGACAACCTCTCCACTGCACTTTCACCGAAGCTATGTCCTTGGATCTCAGCTTACGAACCTGTCGACCCAAAATGGCTACTGGCTCCACATCATATGTCAAGTCTCCATCTAGCTGTATCGTGTTGAAGTCTAACACATGAGACGGGTCTCCGACATACTTCCGGAGCATAGATACATGAAACACCGGGTGAACTCACGACAAGCTGGGTGGCAAAGCAAGAATACCACGGGTCATACCCAAGTGATGTGCAAAATAAGTAGAGACATAAGAATAGGTGGATCCGGGATCAAATAAGACAGAAGCATCCCTGTGGCAGACTGAGATAATACCTGAAATAACCGCATCTGAAGCACTAGCATCCTTCCTATCTGGAAGAGCATAGAAACGAGCCTGGCCTCCACCAGTATGATCCTCACCCCTAGGGCGACCTGTGGATACCTGGCCACCGGTCCTAGCCGACTGAGCGGCGCTGAAGAAACAGGAGTAGAAGACGAGGGTTGATCCCTCTGCTGAGACCTCTTGCGAAGCCACTAAGGACACTCTCTCCTGATATGGCCCAAGTCACCGCAGCCAAAACAACGGCCTGAAGATGGAAGAAGGGGCTACTGAGGACCCCTCGCTACAGATGAACCCGGTGCTGAGGAAACAGGAGCATAGCTCTGAGCTGGAAGAGCACTCAGTGCAGGCTGACTCTACTGACAGCTCTGCTGACCCTGATAACCCTGATGGCCCTGACGACCACGATCTGATGAAACCCCACTGGACTCTGCACGTCCAGACTAATGAGACCTGAAAGAACGACCTCTGCTATGCGGAGATTGGACCCTAGACGGAGCACCACTATAACTGCCAGTACCACGAGGCCTCTTAGCCTCTCTCTCCTCCCGCTCTCTGCGGCGATCTATCTCAATATGACGGGCAGCATCAACCACCTCCTCAAAGGTAGCTGCCGAAACTCTCTCCCTGGTCATCAATATGCGGATGGGATAAATAAGGCCATCGATAAATCTCCGAATCCTCTCTCGGTCCGTAGGAACCATCCACATGGCGGGCCAACTGTGTGAATCTCATCTCGTACTGATTAACTGTCATCTCTCCCTGCTTCAACCACTCGAACTGATGTCGCAGCTCCTCTCTCTGAGACTGAGGCACGTACTTCTCCAAAACTACTGTGGAGAACTGCTGCCAAGTGAGGGGCACTGCCCCAGTGGGCCTACGCCTCTTGAAATCCTCCCACCACTGAAATGCTGCACCTGTAAACTGAAAAGTGGTGAATGAAACACCGCTGGACTCTAGAATAGCCGCGGTGCGAAGCATACGCTGACATCTGTCAAGAAAACCCTGGGCGTCCTCGCCCTCAGCACCGCTGAATGTCGGAGGCTGTAGCCTCTCAAATCTCTCCAAACGACGCTGCTCATCGTTGGGCATAGCTGGAACCGTATAAGTAGGAGCTGGTGCAACGGGCGCAACTGGCTGAACTGGCTCGGGTGTGTGAGCCACGGGGGTCTGATTCCCTCCCCCTTCCTGTGAAGAAGATACTGCAGTAGCTACAACTACCTGAGCCAAGCCTGTGCACACTGACAAGATCTGAGCCAAGGTCTCCTGAAGACCCGGTATCATAATGGGCACTGCCGGTGCCTGAACCTGAGTTGCCGGAGCATCTGCCGCTGGAATCTGGTCCTGAGCCTGGGCCACTGGTGCAGGAATCTGACCCTGAGTCTGGTCAGCTGGTGGGTCAGCAGGTGCTGTCACTGCTGCCCTACCTCCACCACGACCACGGCCTCTGGGTGCCAATGGTGGTCGTCCGCCACGTCCGTTATCTCGTGTTCTCGCCATCTGCGAGAGAATGGAACATGGAAAATTTTAATTTTCATGATAACACAGATCGCACGATATGAATCCAAGAAAATGAGGTTTTTCCTAAAGTTTCTGTAGCCCTCCGAGGATAGATACGGACGTCTACGTACCGATCCGCGAAAGCTTACTAAACCGGCTCATGACTCGCGAATCCTAGTAACCTAGGCTCTGATACCAATGTCACGACCCCAATCCGGTCGTGATGGCGCCCAACAATCAAGCTAGGCCAGCCAGACCAACAATTTACTCATTTCATCGAATACCAGTCCCAAATGGACAACCCAAGAAGAATATATGAGTTTAAGAACTCCAATAATAATAATAATGAACAAAATACCGACACTCCCAAAGATCCGGAGTCACAAGTCTAGAGCCTCTAACAAAACCCAACAGGAATAGAGAGTACTGTATAGAAATACTCAAGTCCGAATACAAAATACAAATAACAACTGGAAAGGAGAGGAGAAGCTAGGTTCTGTGAACGTAGGCAGCTACCTCAGCAACTCGATATGAAACTGCAAACGCTGGAAATGCCTGTCTACTGCTCCTGGGTACCTGAGTCTGCACACAAAAGGTGCAGGGAGTAGAGGTGAGTACTAAGTACTCAGTGAGTAATAAATATATAAAAGTAGCTGAAAGTAAGAAATCCACAAAATACCACAATATGAAGCTACACTACAGTCCGAATCTCCTACGAACTAGCATCAACAATACAATTCAGCTACCACAGAGTAATTCAACAAATAAAGATGCAATGCAATGCACATAACCGCTAAGGCGTGTAGCCCGATCCAATTTAATGTCGACGGCGCTCACTGGGGGTGTGTACAGACTCCGGAGGGGCTCCTACAGCCCAAGCGCAATACTGTTGCGGCGTGCAGCCCGATCCACATATCAACCACTACGACGTGCAGCCCGATCCCATGCTCAGTCCACAATAAGCAATCAAGTCACAAAACAGTTCATTTTTTCTTAATTCCAGTTCATAATTTATGAAAAATACTTTAACTTTATTAAATTTTGCAAAAGTCGGTGACTTAGCATTTCAAAAGGTGATTTCAATTTCCAGGACTGAGATCCGTGATTTAAGCAAATATAGCTATCACATAAATATTGTCCTCTAAGGACACTACAGGTCGGCACAAGGCCCCAAACAAGGCTTACAGCCCGCAAATATATCAAATACAATGTATTTCCAACACTAACAACATATTATTCACATCCGGGATGGACCAAGTCTCAATCCCTAGTCACAATCAATCCCGCACTTGCCACGGTGTGCGAGCCACGCCCTACTAGCGTCACAATGTGCTAAGACGGGGTTTCGAACCCTCAGGCTACCATATACACAAACTACTCACCTCTAGCCGGTCGTAGACTCGTCCGCGATGCCTTTTCCTTTGAAATTCGCTGCCTCCTGTGTAGAATCTAGTCAAATAACAATAATTATATCAAATACGGGTCAAAGAATAATAACCCACTTCAATTTACATGAAATTCGCATAAATACACCAAGTTGGTAAAACCCGACCCCGGGCCCACTACTCGGAAAATTCCGAAATTAGAACCAACGCGACCCTCATCTCGCCACGAGTCCGTGCATATTAAATTTATCAAAATCGGAGTTCAAATGGCCTCCCAAAACTCAAAATCCCGTTTTCAATATCTAGGCCACATTTCTTCAAGATTTCAACCCAATTTCATGAAGATTGATGTTAATTCTACCATAAAATGATGTTTTTGAGTCAAGAATCTTACCTCCGACGAATACCCGATGATTTCTCAGTGATTTCCTTGAGTTTTCTTCTCTCTAGGGCTCAAAATTGAGTTTTGGGTTAATGAACCCGTGAGCCTTCTGTTCTGTGATTTAATTCACTGCCAGACCCGTTTGCTCTACGCGATCGCGACTCGCCTCACGCGATCGCGATGTTCAAACATCCGGCTTCACGCGATCGCGTCTCTCTTCCTGCGATCGTGGAGCAAATATTTCCCTGGACCCTATTTCTCTTCTACGCGATCGCGTAGACCCTCATGCGATCGCGATGGGCAACTGATGACTCTACGCGATCGCGTCTGTGCCCCCTGCGATCGCGTTGCTTCCGCTCTCGACCTTATGCGATCGCGTCCCTTTCTCTGCGATCGCACTGCACAATTTCCAGACCCTATACGATCGCAATGCCTTTCACGCGATCGCATAGAGTAAATTTCACGCCCCCTTCCACTCTTCTATGCGATCGATATCATCTCTATGCGATCGCGTAGAGCAACTGCTGACTGCAATTTTCTGCAGAATTTTTCCAAGTTCTAAATGCCCGGTTAATGGTCTGAATCCATCTCGAGGCCCCCGGGACCCCAACGAAAACCACCAACATACTCCAAAATATGATACAGACTTGTTCCAATCACAAAAACACCATCCTAAACATCAAAATCACCATTTACACACGAATTTAAGCCTAAGTTTCTTCAAAACTTTCAAAACTAATATCCAATCCAAAACCCGATCAAACGATGTCCGAATGACCTGAAAATTTGCAGACATATCCAAAATCACATAACAAAGCTATAGAAATTGTCGGAATTCCATTCCGACCCCCGGATCAAAATATCACCTACCATCCGGTTTTCGCCCAAAACTCGACCTTCGCCAATTCAAGCCTAAAACTACACCGGACCTCCGAATTCAATTCCGATTGCTTTCCTAAGTCATAAATGATCCCCGGAACTAGTCGAATCATCAGAATCCGATTCCGAGCACTCTAACTCAATAGTCAACTGTTGGTTGACTTTCCATATTCAAGCTTCCTTCAAGCATGCTATTTGCTTCATTTTCAATCCCAATCACTCCTAACTCACCCGATATACTCTAATACTGTTATAAAAGCATAAGATATGTAAATACAAGGTAACGGGGTGGTAATTCCCATAACGACGGGCCGGGTCGTTACACAATGATTCCTAATACTGAACTTCCTATAGTCACAACTCCATTTGAGAAGGACAAGCAAAACCAACTAGATGTATGTTCGTATAAGGGACTTGAAAAATCATCACAACATATTTGCCGTGAAAATTTGGAAAAAGAACTCCTTGACTTGAAGAAAGCCATTGGAGAAGAATTACAATCAAGAAATTATCAAAGTCTTAGATATGAAAATTTATGCTTGCAGCCGGATGTAGAACTTCCACAGGGATACCAGGTGCCAAAGCTTAATACTTTCAATGGGAAGGGAAATCCCATTGCTCATTTAAAGGACTGCAACAGATTACTTGGTATCGGGCACAATGAGGCCACTCGAATGAAGTTATTTATCCAAAGTTTATCAGGACATGCACTTGTTTGGTACACAAAATAAGATTTTAGCAAATGGCGCACGTGGGATGATATGGCTCATGATTTTGTAAAGCAATATGAGTTCAACCTTGGAGTCGATCCAGACATGCATAGCCTGTACAAAATAGAGAAAATGCCACATGAATCTTTTCAGGATTATGTAATCCAGTGGAGAGTTGAAACTTCAAAGGTGCACCCTCCGCTATCCGAGAAAGAGTTAATGTCAATCTTCATTGACATTCAAAACGGAATATATTATGAAAAGTTGGCTACTGCGAATGTGCGTAATTTCTCAGACTTGATTAGAGTCGGGGACTTCCTAGAAAGCGGCATCAAAGAAGGAAAGGTTAGCATGCAAACTATCAATCATACTCTACAATCAGGGATGCTAAAAAATTGTAAAGGTAAAGAGAAGGAAAATGCCTCAGTTGCCATGACTATGCATCCACCGCAATGCAATCATGATCACCATCTCTTGCAAAATCATGACATCTCTAATGCCCATAACATGCATCTCCAGCCTCATCAACATCGTCAAGCACAATCCACTTCTCGTGAATTAAAGAGAAGGAAGCCACACAACTTTACACCTTTGACTGAATCAATCTCTAGCATATTCGCTCGATTGAATGCCTCGGGAATTATGCAACCAAGAAAAGGAAGGGTTTTCAACCCTTCACATCCATTATTTTATCCTTCCAAGTATTGTGCCTACCATTCAAATGCTCAAGGTCATGATATAGAAGAATGCCTAGCATCAAAGCATAAGATTCAAAATATTATTGATGCTAACAAATTGCAAATGCACCTACCAGTTGGAACAAACATCTCAAACGCAACTAGCAGCAGTACAAGCAATACACCTAGCGTGGTTGGGCATCTGAACAAGAAACGTCGCCTGAACAAATGACAAGACTAGTTTACCTGGCATTGCCGGCATAATCATTTTCCAGCTATCATCCTATGAGTTTCTATATTTTGTAATCTTGCCTTATTTATCTGTTAATGAACTACGTTCAGACCTGATTCCCATTTAAGAGGGGATACGTAGGCAGCCCTATGGGTTCGGTCTCATCATAATAAAAATTTTATTTACCCCAAAAATCCAAAACCGGGGCAGATTTTGCAGAAGGATGCTCATCAATCGGCAATGCAGAAAATGAAATTTCGAGCTACATAGTTATTACAAGAGCAACAACAAATTTCCAGAATGCCATGGCAACAAATTGCAGATTCAAATCCAAACTTTTACGTTCAATGCAAGGCAACCGCTTTATTTTATACTAACGAATTTTTTTTGAGTAATGCAGGGGCATATTTTAGTTATTCTCGAACATTACATGCTATCGCAAAGCTCATCATCAAGTCAAAAGCCGCAAAGTTCATGCAAAGCAAAGGGTATCGCCAAGCAAGCGCAAACCAAACTTTGAAACTTACAATTTGTCTTTGAGTACAGGATTTATTAATAGCAAAGCTTCAGCATGAAGATCCAACGATTGTTAGTATTGCACTAGGAATAGTAACTACTACAAAGGAATTTCATCAAACTCTCTGCATCGCACCATTTGCTATCACAAAATCATTGCACCAAGCTCTCCGCATTGCACCATCAATATATGTTACTTCGAAGTAACCATGCCAAGCTCTTCGCACAACATTATACAACTACAAGTCAAGCATCACATCAAGCTTTTGCACCGCACCAATGTGAAAAATGGTAAATCGAGTGCCATTCATCTAGGGTTTGTCCACCTAATAATAGGACAAAAAGGTCGTCCACCTGATAATAAGATAAGAGGTAGTCCACCTGATTAATAGGACACAATGTCGTCCACCTGATTAATAGGATATAAGGTAGTCCGCCTGATAATAGGACATAAGGTAGTCCACCTAATTAATAGGACATAAGGTAGTCCACCTGATAATAGGACATAAGGTAGTCCGCCTGATAATAGGACGTAAGGTAGTCCGCCTGGCAATAGGACATAAGGTAGTCCGCCTAATTAATAGGACAAGAGGTCGTTCGCCGGATTAATAGGACATAAGATTGTCCGCCTGATAATAGGACATAAGATTGTCCGCCTGATAATAGGACATGAGGTAGTCCACCTAATTAATTGGACATGAGGTCGTCCGCCTAATAATAGGACATTTATGCATTAATATTCATGTTTATCCGCTTTAATTTGACTTTTAAGCACGCTTGCCTTTAATATGATATTTAGGCTTGTCCGCCTTCAATAGGACATTTATGCATTCAGGCTTATCCGCATTTAATTGAATTTTCAGCACACTTGATTCTATAATATTTAGGCTTGTCCGCCTTTAATAGGACATTTATGCATTAAACATTTAGGCTTGTCCGCCTTCAACAGGGCATTTATGCATTAAAATTTATGCTTACCCGCCTTTACTTGGATTTTTTAAGCACGCTTTATGATATATAGGTTGTTCGCCTGAACAACAGGACACTTTAGCACATATTCGCATGTTTTTATTAATTTATTTTTGACCTTGACGGTCATGCTTTTAGTGTTATTTTAGAAATGCACTATTATCATAGATCATTGAAAAGCACATTTATAAACTGCATGTTATTGTTTAAAATTATTATTGGGATAAAGCTACACTTTTATCAAATTATTTTGGCCGACTAGGCCGTATTGTATAAGTAAACGTCCAAAATGTGTCATTTTCATAAGATTATTTTACAGCATATCGCATTTCAATATCTACTATACTGATGAATTTGTCCTGCAGGAAATATAGTACAACATAGCGATCAAGCCGAGCTATCGCAAATTATATTTTAAATCTCATAGTTTTCTTTGAGTGCAAAATTTACTAATATTAAACTTTAGCATGTAAAATTTTAAATTATTGGCACCGCTCCTTGTAAATGCACTGCATCAAGCTCTCCGCACCAAGGATATTCACTGCTGCACCAAGCTTTTTGCATCTCTCCCTAAATATTGTTATTATAACTCTAGCATCAGATCAAGTTTTATGTACCATATCAATCTCTTAGCACTGCATCATATCAATCTTTATAATTAAAAATAAAGCACTACATATCAGGCTTGTCCACTTTCAAATAGGACATTTCAGGATTGTTCACCTTCAAATAGGATATATCGGGTTTATCGGCCCTCAAATAGGATATATCGGATCTATCCGCTCTCAAATAGGATATATCGGGTCAATCCGCCCTCATATAGGATATTAAAGTTAATCCTTTCGAAAAAAGGCATTTAATTTATTTCGACCCGAGTGGTCCCGCTTGCATAAGTATTGCAAAAACATACCTTTCATAAATCATTGCCAAATGCGTTTATCTTTATAAACTAATTTTTTATGTGCCATTGCCGACCATTAAATATGTCACCATAAATTATTTTTATATGTTGCACAATAAATCCGTTTTTCTTACGAATTAACGCCTAAACAATTTTTTTTCATAAGATTTTTATGACATATTTCATCTTATTTCCTAACGAATATTTTTAGCATTGTCAAGCCTTGCAGGAAATATAGCGCAACATGGAACTATATCTTAGCAGTGAACTGGGGCAGTTTGTTGGAGAGGAATACCAATCTCTCCAACAAAGGTCAAGGATCTACTTCGGACTCCGTTCGACTTGACTCTCAAAATTCCGAACCAAATCCTTATTTCAAATATCTTTCTTTCAATCATAGTACCTAGTGTCTCTATAATTCAATACTGAGAAAGTATTTTTAGAATCCGCAACAATTGTTAAGTACTACTCAGGGTACCATAAGGCTTGAACTACATATGACCTGATTCTCATGGAACCCGCGATATGTAGGCAACTTGAAACCGGATTTTGGCCGTAATCTTTTTTTTAGTTCCCTTTGTCCCATTCCAACCATAGTGGTCAGGACAAAATTGGCTAAGTCAATTTCTTTGCCCAAAAACTCTTTCATCATCTCCAGTCAAAGAGGGGCAGCTGTTGACATCCAATTTTGTCCCTCCTTTCTTTTAAATTATTTCTTTAAGCTTCTAATATCACTTATAATATAATGTAGTTGTTCTACTATATCTTAATACAAACTATGCCTCTTTGATATAATTATTAAAATTATTACGATTATATCATTGTTATTATTACAAAAAAAAACACATTTTTATCTTTATATAATTAATTAATAATATTATTTTGAATTAAATATCTTATAAATATTTACACTTGTGATGACATTTTACTTAATAATTAGTGTAAATTATTTTTAAATTTAAATTCTAGCTACCATAATTCTTTTAAGTAACATTAAATAGTTCAACCAATAATATTATGTAGTATTATATAATGTGTCCAATAAAAATTATTTTAATTAAAAGCTCAAAGAAAGACTTGAAAAAGGAAGTGGGTTTATCCAATATCTAGTTACCTAAAATCCAATGCAATCCCTAATCATCTAAATTCCCTTAAGTCCTCAGTAGCCCACGAATTTAGCCCACAAGTCGGCCCAAATCCGTCAAACCAGCAGCCCAAAAATCATCCTCTTTAGCCCAACTATAGAACACTCTAGAACCTCACCAAAACTACATCGTTTTGACTAATATTCCAGACTTAATCTCGGCCGTATAAGCTCTTAATCCAGCGGTTGAAATTCATTCTTTCATTCTCAAAGACCTAGACACAATTAGCATTTTAATCTCTTCCGTTCTCTCTCCAAAAAGCACGCTTCTTCTCCTTCCTTTCCTTTTCTTCACAAACTCCATTGTTGCTCAGCCATGGCAGACGTGCCATTACATTTTTGAACAAGAAGATCTGCACCTCATTTAATTTTCTTCAACATCAACGTTCAAATTTCAAAAGTTCAAGAGCTTTTCACTCAATTTCGAAATCCCGCCCAAAATCGAAACCCTAGAGTGGCCCCTATAAATACTCGTGCCTCGAATCAATTTGGGGGAGATTTTTTTTGGCCGTTGTTGCTAGTCTTTATAATCCATTTCACTTGGCACATTTTTGGACCTCTTTTAAAACTGCTCTATATAACGACCCGGCCCGTCGTTACGGGAATTACCACCCCGTTACCTTGCATTTACATATATTATGCTTTTAAATCAGTATTAGAATATATCATGTGAGTTAGGAGTGATTTGGATTGAAAATGAAAGAAATAGCATGTTTAAAGAAAGCTTGAATATGGAAAGTCAACCAAGAGTTGACTATTGAGTTAGAGTGCTCGGAACCGGATTCTGATGATTCGACTAGTTCCGGGGGATCATTTATGACTTAGGAGAACAATCGGAATTGAATTCGGAGGTCCGGTTTAGTTTTAGGCTTGAATTGGCGAAGGTTGAATTTTGGCGAAAACCGGATGGTAGGTGATATTTTGATCCGGGGGTCGGAATGGAATTCCGACAATTTCTGTAGTTTCGTTATGTGATTTTGGATATGTCTGCAAATTTTCAGGTCATTCGGACATCGTTTGATCGGGTTTTGGATTGAATGTTAGTTTTGAAAGTTTTGAAAAACTTAGGCTTGAATTCGTGAATAAACGGGATTTTGAGTTTTGGGAGGCCATTTGAACTCCGATTTCGATAAATTTTATATGCACGGACTCGTGGCGAGATAAGGATCGCGTTGGTACTAATTTCAGAATTTTCCGAGCAGTGGGGCCCGGGGTCGGGTTTTACCAACTTAGTGTAATTATGCGAATTTCATATAAATTGAAGTGGGTTATGATTCTTTGACCCGTATTTGATATAATTATTGTTATTTGACTAGATTCTACACACGAGGCAACGAAATTCAAAGGAAAAGGCATCGCGGACGAGTCTACGACCGGCTAGAGGTGAGTAGTTTGTGTATATAGTAGCTTGAGGGTTCGAAACCCCGGCTTAGCACATTGTGACGCTAGTAGGGCGTGGCTCGCACACCGTGGCAGGTGCGGGATTGATTGTGACTGGGGATTGAGACTTGGTCCATCCCGAAAATGAATAATATGTTGTTAGTGTTGGAAATACATTGTATTTGCTTTATTTGTGGGCTGTAAGCCTTGTTTGGGGCCTTGTGCCGATCTGTAGCGTCCTTAGAGGACAATGTTTATGTGATAGCTATAATTGCTTAAATCACTGATCTCAGTCCTGGAAATTGAAATCACACTTTTGAAATGCTAAGTCAACGGCTTTTACAAATTTAATAAAGTTAAAGTATTTTTCATAAATTATGAATTGAGAACTGGAATTAAGGAAAATGAATTGTTTGTGACTTAATTGCTTATTGTGGACTGAGCATGGGATCGGGCTGCACGCCGCAGTGGTTGATATGGGATGTAGGAGCCCCTCCGGAGTCTGTACACACCCCCAGTGAGCGCCGTCGACGTTAAATTGGATCGGGCTACACGCCGTAGCGGTTATGTGCATTGCATTGCATCCGTATTTGTTGAATTACTCTGTGGTAGCTATATGGTATTGTTGCTGCTAGTTCGTAGGAGATTCGGACTGTAGTGTAGCTTCATATTGTGGTATTTTGTAGATTTCTTACTGTCAGCTACTTATATATATTTGTTACTCACCGAGTACTTAGTACTCACCCCTACTCCCTGCACCTTTTGTGTGCAGACTCAGGTACCCAGGAGCAGTAGACAGGCATCTCCAGCGGTTGCAGTGTTATATCGGGTTGCTGAGGTAGCTGCCTACGTTCGCAGAACCTAGCTTCTCCTCTCATTTCCAGTTGTTATTTTGTATTTTGTATTCATACTTGAGTACTTCTATATCGTACTCTCTATTCCTGTTGGGTTTGTTAGAGGCTCTAGACTTGTGACTCCGGATCTTTGGGAGTGTCAGTATTTTGTTCTTTACTATTATTATTGGAGTTCTTAAACTCATATATTTCTTCTTGGGTTGTCCATTTGGGACTGATATCTTTGTGTAAATTAAATTGTTGGTATGGCTGGCCTAGCTTGATTGTTGGGCGCCATCACGACCGGATTTGGGTCGTGACACTCTACTAAGGCTTCGTTGGTTTCTTAACCGAAACAGAGGCATTTTGCTGCTCATTTCGGTATTTGACGGCAGTCTGAGTTAGCGCTTTCGTAGTCGGAGTTCGATAGATACAAAGCAAACACCTCGGTTCGCTGCCCCGAAATAGGTTAGTTTCTTTCTAAACTCTAATCTCCTCTTTTCTGTTATTAGATGTGAGATACATTTCGTTTGGTCCAGAAGAGTTATTTCCATTAGAGAGTCATGCTCTAGTTGCGCTCTAATGGACACTTGTTTCTTATAATACCTTTGTGAAATGTGTCAATCCAGTTTAGCTCGAAATTAGACTCTAGTATTTGTTCCATTATAGGTGTTCTATCACAAGTTCATGTAAAATCATGTTGTAATATTTCCTAAGTATAGAAATTATGTTTCAGGAGTCTATGGAATTACCTTGACAAACCAAATGATAAAAATTTGTCTAAAGGCTCATGAATGTTCTCTTTCACTTTTCTGGTAAATGAGAATGCATGTTCTTGTCGGATGTTGTTCGCTTCAACATTTTGGAGGACAGTAACGATACTTAAATTGCTTAATGTCAAAATATTTAGTGAAAACTCCTATTATAGATTTTGGTCTTAAAAGCACACTTAAATTACTTAATGGATAAACCTTCATCCGTTAATGTATATTCAAGCTTTATTATATGTAAGTCGTGTTCTAAAATACTTCTTGCTGTAAAAAATATGCACATAGGCTTACTATTTTACTGATTTGAATATCACGTGATTCCTTTAGAATATGTGTTGGGAATTCAATAATTGTATCATTAAAATAAAAAAGTGAATTCCTTGTGATTAAGGAGAAATGTCGTTTTTGCAAGTGTGTCTTATATTTAGAAACTTGCTTCAAGACTTTCTTTTTGTTCTTGCATCTAGTATTTTGTAAGTTATTGCTAGTGATAGCTTTTTGGTAGTTAACTTATTATACTTGACCATTGGATGCCTACTCTTGAAAGTTAGAAACTTTGTGGCTGTCAGTGCATTTTGTGATTAACTTACATGATAGCATAGCTGAATACGAGATGATAAGTCTTAAATACTATGCCTATCTAATAGATTGAATACCAATAATTGAATTGCTTTGCCCTTGCTTATTCTTATCTCATGGCAAATGAAGGGCTTTCAACGAGTATAAGACACTGGAAAAACAAAAATCTGGTTTGATAATTACCCAGCTTAGCACTAAAATTGTGAAGCTTCTTAGGAACAGAACATTCTTTTTTTTTTTCTGGTGAAAACAAAGCTTTGGCACGTCATTTCTTTGATAAAGGAAAGTGTTCTTTCTATCAAAGTAAATAGAAGATAGAAGAGCAAAGAGTGAAGAGTTGAAGAGGAAATATATAAAGGAGAAGATTTAAGATTATATGGGTGGGAGAGTCAACATAAATTGAGTGGTAAGAATCCGTATGAAGACTGTCTATTTTAGGTGGGAGAATTTAAGGGATTTTCTTTTGAGTTCCCTTTTTGTTTGGGGGTCTTTATTTAGTTTATATAAGAGTATAGAGAAGCCAGCCATCACATGTTGCCAAGTTGAAGAAGAAAAAGTCATCACAAAAGAAAGATTTCCCCAAATCTTTGCACCTTTTTTTCTCACAGTTCCTTCCACAGTTTTACCTTTTCCATTGAAGACAGAGTATTCTCTTTTTTAATTCTGTGCTTTACTTTGTTGTTTTTATTTTTGTATGTACACTTTGGAGCAAATGGAGTCTTAATTCTCTCGCAGTGGAGTTTCACAGAGACTCAACCCCACCCGAGCATGGAGTCATTGCATGCCATCTTCTTTAGAGCACCGGATAGCAAGAAAAACAAGCGAAACGTTTGGGGGCGCCTATGGCGTCTTTCATCTCTTTTCTTTATTCATTCATGTTATTCGACATTTGCTTGTGATTTGAGTTATCTCCAATTTCTGAGATTATGTGTTAAATTAGTGTTAGCGTAGTATGTTTAATTATGCAGAATCTTTACTTTTATTATCAATTTGGGACTATTTTTAATTACATAAATATAGCGTGCAATATAAGAATTTAGGATTAATTTTTTAAAGTGAAACATCAAAACCTTTTTCATCAAATTATTTTCTACATGCGTTGTGTTAAATTTTCATAAACACGAGATTTTTACGTCCTGTGGATTGATTTCTAAAGGTATATACATGAAAACTATTTTCATAAGTCAAGGCACAATGTGGTTTATATTTTTCTTAAAGTTAAGTTCAAATTGTTCGTTGTTTGAGTTTCAAATGAATGAAAGTAATTTCCTTTTCTCAATTATAAATGTACACAATACAATTATGAAAGGATTCATTTTTCCTCATCATAACGTTAGACAGGTAAACTTTTTAATTCAATTGACAAACGTTTTTTTAATACACACACATGTTGCTATTTTTTTTTTTAAAAAAAAGTTCAATTAACTTAAGTTTGGCCGGTTAACCGTAATTAGCGGATCATATAGGGTGCCTTAATAACCTTCCCTATAGGATTAATTAGAACCCTTACTCATAGTCGTAAAGTTAAGCAGACCATAAAACAGAGTTAACTTTAAGCACTATTTAGTAAATAGGTGTCCTAATTCATCTTTAAGATAATTAGGTGACGACTCTCTTTAATTAAATAAACCTTCAGAATTACCAATATGTTATACTCAAGTTTGACCCGTGTTAAAATGGGATATAACAACGTCCAAGTCCGAAATCATCATATGAACCTACTGAGAACTTCAAATCTCAATTCCAATGTCGTTTACTCAAAATTCCAATCGTAGTTCATTTCTTCAATTTTAAGCTTCGAAAATGAGAATTTTAATTTAAATTTGACTCCAAACTTCTTGAATTTTAATTTTGACCATACACACAAGTCAATATACCTGAGATGAAGCTGATCATGGCCTCAAACTGCTGAATGACGCGCCGGAGCTCAAAACGACCAGTTGGGTTGTTACATAGACTTGAAGCAATTAGGCTCCTCAAAGCTTTTGTAACACATATGGAATTTACTATTCATCAAATGGATGTCAAAAGTGCCTTTCTAAATGGCTATCTCAAGGAAGAAGTATTTGTAAAACAACCTCTAGGATTCACAAGGAATAAGTTATAATAAGCTAATGAGACAGAACCCGATTGAAAGAACTCGAAAAACACCCAAAAATACGAAGTTGGCAAAATCTGAGCCCCGGGCTCGCTCCTCAAAAAATTACGAAATTCACATTACTAGATTTCTCGTCTCGCCACGAGTCCGTACATATAAAATTCATCAAAATCGTAGTTCAAATGGGCCATCAAATCCAAAATTTACATTCCAAAAACCAAGCCCTAGTTTCTTCAATCTTTACCCAAATTTCAGAGAATTAAAGGATGAATCTACAATTATAGGGTGTTTCTAGGCCACGAGACATACCTTCAATCACTTCACATCAAAATCTACCAAAAAGCCCTCAACGTGGTGCAAAAATGGAGGAAATATGAAATGTCGCGGATGAAATATCCTTTAAAACCATCCTAACGCCCAACTATTTCTTTTACGCGAATGAGAGGGTCCTCTCGCGTTTGCGATGAACAAATTCCCTGGGCCCTCTTTTACTCTACGCGAATACGTAATTAACCTCGCGAACACGATGCCCTAGATTCCAATACTATGCGAACGAGTCAACCCTGACAACGAATGGGATGGATAAACTAGGCTGGGCCCCCGGACCCTCTTACGCGAACGTGAATCTACCATCGCGAACACGATGAACAAGAATTCACAACTACGCAAACGTGACCATACCTATGCTAACGAAAAGACCAGCCACTTCATGCCTATGCGAACGCTGCCCATACCACGCGAACGCGAAGGCTAAATTTTTCCTGCACTGCTGCTACAATTTCTGCAGCAAATCTTAAGTCCAAATTTCCCGGTTAATCATCCGAAATAACCCCGAGGCCCCCCAAACCTCAACCAAAACACCAACCTATCCCAAAAAATCATACGAACTTGTTCCAATCATCAAAACACGTCAAACAACACAAAAATCATCAATTCACCACAGATTCAAGCGTAAGTTAAACTAAAACTTCCGAAACTCATATTCGATCAAGAACCCAACCAAACGATGTTCGAATGACCTAAAATTTTGCAAACATATCCAAAATAACCTAACGAAGCTATTGCAACTCTTAGAATTCCATTTTGACCCTCGGATCAAAATCTCACCTATTAACCGGAATTTGCCAAAATTCAAACTTTGCCAATTCAAGCCTAATTCTACACCGGACCTCCAAATTCAATTACGATCACACTCCTAAGTCATAAATCATACGCCAAAGCTAACCCAACTACCAGAATTCACATTCGATCCCTCTAACTACATAGTTTATGTTCGGTTGACTTTTTCACAACAAGCTTCCTTCCATGAGTCTAAAGTGCCTCATTTCCAACTAAAACCAATACAACTCTATACTATCAACTTAAATACTTATATTAAATCATAAGGAAACAAAATATGAGGGGAAACGGGGTCGTAACTCACGTGACAACTGGCCAAGTTGTCACAGAGGGGGAGCACATACCCCTACTTCTCAAGCTCCTAGTCATGCAGGTGCAGTGTATCAGATTCCAGGTGCATTACCCACGGAAGGGACCCAACTAGTTATCACAGTGGTAGCTAAGCCCAGACTAACTACGGACGATGATCCATAGAAGTTATTGGTCAGATGGAATAGGCTACACCGTTCAATCTTCGGAGGTGAGAGTCATGAGGATGCCTAAGATTTCATTGATAGGTGCAGGGACAAACTACACAATAAGAGGATATTGGAGTCTCATGGGGTTGAGTTCACTACTTTCCATCTAGAAGGCAGGGCCCATGGATAGTGGCGGTCTAATGTTCTTTATAGGCCAGCAAGTTCTCCTCCTATTACTTAGGGTCAATTTACATAGCTTTTCCTGGATAGGTATATTCCACCCTCTGAGAGGGAAGAGTTGTGGTATCAGATTGAACAACTTGAGTAAGGCCAGATGTTACTGACCGACTATGAGGCAAGGTTTTTTGAGTTATTCTGCCATGCACTGCTGATACTTCCTACTGACACAGAGTGAGTGTGTAGGTGTGTTGTAGGGTTGTATTTTGGTATTAGGGACAATATGGCCTGTTAGGTTGGGATGGTGTAACGACCCGATCGGTCGTTTTGAGCTCTGGCGCGTCATTCAGCAGATTGATGCCATGAACAGCTTCATCTCAGGTATATTGACTTGTGTGTATGGTCAGAAGTCAAATTCGGGAAGTTTGGAGTCAAATCTAAATGGAAATTCTCATTTTGAAAGCTTAAAGTTGAAGAACCTGAACTACGATTGGAATTTTGCGTAAATGACCTCGGAATTGGGATCTAAAAGTTCCAACATGCTCGTATGATGATTTTAAACTTGGACGTATGTCCGGATTTGGTTTTTCATAACCCGTGAGCATTTCAGCGTATATGGTGGAAGTTAGTATTTTAGAAGGATTTCATAAATTTGGGTTGGAAGGCATTTTTAGAGTTATAGATGTCCGTTTGGGATTCCGAGTCTGCGAATAGATCCATATGGTGATTTTGGAGTTGGGAACGCGATCGGAAGTGAATTCGGGTGTCCGGAGGTCATTTTGAAGTCATTTGGCAAAATATATGAATTTGAAGGTTTATGAGAAAATTCGACCGGAAGTGAAAATTTTGATATCGGGGTCGGAATGCAATTCCGAAAGTTCGTGCAAGTCCGTAATGTCGAGTGTGACTTGTGTGCAAATCGTGAGTCAATTCGGATTGATTTTGGTAGGAAATGAAACAATTAATCTCTTTAAGGAAAGCTTAAGTTGGAAAAGTCAACTCAACGTTGACTTATGAGTTCGAGGGATCGGAACTGAATTCCGATGATTCGGTTAGTTTCGGTGGATGATTTAAGACTTAGGAGCACAATCGGAAGTAATTTTGGAGGTCCGGTGAAGAAGTTAGCCTTTTTTGGCGAAGTTGGAATTTTGGCGGAATCCGATCGATAGGTGAGATTTTGATCCGGGAGTCGGAATGGAATTCCGACAAATGCAGTAGCTCCGTTAGCTGATTTTGGATGTGCCTGCAAAATTTCAGGTCATTCGGAGGTCGTTTGGTCGGGTTTTTGATCGAATGTTGGTTGCGGAAGTTTAAATGAAAACTTAGGCTTGAATTTGCTTGGATTCGATGTTTTCCGTGTTTAAGGGCGTGTTTTTATGATTGGAACAAGTTTGCATCGTGTTATGGAGTATGTTGGTGGTTTTCGTTGGGGGCCCGGGGCCTCGGGATGAATTCGGGGGTCCAAACGGACCATTTAGAGCCAAAGTGAGCAGCTGATTCCTGCACTAATTGCAGCAGATTTTCAGCAATTTTCGGCTACTTTGAGAGCTGATATCTTGTAATATATAAGGAATCACAAAAAGTGCAAAACATGAAAGTTGTAGAACATCGTGTCTAGTTTCCAGAATGCTAAAGAACTCATAATTTGGACATCAGTACTAGAAGTTATGATCGGCGGAAAATGACTGCTGGAGCAATAGGATGTACAACTTGTACAGCGCAGCAGGGTACAACCCGACGAAGCACAAACAGATTCTTTATTACACGAAATTGGGTTATTTCTTTCATTGATTTCATTTCGTTTGGATGATTTTGGAGAGCTTCAAGAGGGGATTTCACCGGGTAAACATCGGAGGTAAGATTCTTGACTCAAAAACATAATTTTATGGTAGAATTAACATCAATCTTCATGAATTGGGTAGAAATTGTGAAGGATTGTGGCCTAGAAATTGAAAACGAAAATTTGGGTTTTGAAAGGCCAATTGAACTCCGATTTTGATAAATTTTATATGCACGGACTCGTGGAGAGACGAGGATCGTGTTGGTACTAATTTCGAAATTTTCCGAGCAGCGGGCCCGGGGTCTGGTTTTTACCAACTTAGTGTATTTATGTGAATTTCATGTAAATTGAAATGGGTTATGATTCTTTGACCTGTATTTGACACAATTATTGTGGTTTGAATAGATTCTACACGCGAGTCAGCGAATTCCAAAGGAAAGGGCATTGCGGACGAGTCTACGACCGGCTAGAGGTGAGTAGTTTGTGTATATGGTAGCCGAGGGTTCGAAACCCCGGCTTAGCACATTGTGACGCTTGTAGGGCGTGGCTCGCACACCGTGGCAGGTGCGGAATTGATTATGATTGGGGATTGAGACTTGGTCCATCCCGGATATGGATAAAAATGCTATTAGTGATAGAAATACACTGTGTTTGACATATTTGTGGGTTGTAAGCCTTGTTTGGGGCCTTGTGCCGACCTGTAGTATCCCTAGGGGATAGTATTTATGTGATAGCTATATTTGCTTAATCACTGATCTCAGTCCTGGAAATTGAAATCACGGTATTGAAATGCTAAGTCACCGGCTTTTGCAAATTAAATAAAAGTTAAAGTATTTTTCATAAATTATGAATTGGAAACTGGAATTAAGAAAAATGAATTGTTTGTGACTTATCTGATTATTGTGGATTGAGGATGGATCGGGCTGCACGCCGCAGCGGTTATTATGATATGAGGATCGGGCTGCACGCCGCAGCGATATTTGCGCTTGGGCCTGTAGGAGCCCCTCCGGAGTCTGTACACACCCCCAGTGAGCGCCGTCGACGTTAAATGGATCGGACTACACGCCGTAGCGGTTATGTGCATTGCATTGCATCTTTATTTGTTAAATTTTTCGGTGGTTGCTATATTGTATTGTTGATACTAGTTCGTAGGAGATTCGGACTGTAGTTTAGCTTCATATTGTGGTATTCTGTGGATTTCCTACTTTCAGCTGCTTTTATATATTTATTACTCACTGAGTACTTAGTACTCACTTCTACTCCCTGCACCTTTTGTGTGCAGACTCAGGCACTCAGGAGCAGTAGACGGGCATTTCCAGCGGTTTCAGAGTTTATCCGAGTTGCTGAGGTAGCTGCTGGCGTTCGCAGGACCTGGCTTCTCTTCTTATTCTATTTTTCCTTTGTATATAAATTATTCGGACTTTAGTATTTGGATCAGATATTGTTATCCGATCTTGTTTAGAGGCTCCAGACTATTGACCCTAGATCTTTGGGGTGGATATTCGGTTTAGCTTTATTGTTGATATTAATGGTCAGGTTATTGATTTGAGCTTCATGCTCGGGATGAGAGTGTAAATGGTCGGGCTTGCCTAGCAGTGTGTGTTGGGCGCCATCACGACCGGGATTTGGGTCATGACAAGTTGGTATCAGAGCCTAGGTTACTAGGCCCCGTGAGTCTTGAGCCGGTTGGTAGAGTCTTGTGGATCGGTACGGGGACGCCTGTACTTATCCTCGGGAGGCTGCAAACCATTAGGAAACACTTCACATTTCTTGGAATTCTTATCGTGCGTACTTGATTTAGCTTGAGATATAATTCTTGGAAATTCCTTCCACACGCCTGTACGCGCACTCGAACGCTCAGTAATATGATTGCTTTGATGGCATGTGATTTCCTTATCAAGGACGAGAAATAATCTTCGTGAGTTCATGTTGGGCCAGTCGGGAGGACTTGAGGCAAGATCTTTGTCTATGACATGAGCACCAAGGTGCTGATTTTGTGAGCTAGTATTATAAAACTTATATGATCGGTATAGTTCCTAATTGTGGAAATGGCAGCTTAATAATGTACGAGTTGTCAGGTGTTAGATCCTTATTAAAATCTGTTATGTAACCCCGAGATATGGGCGTGGTGAAAATTTATCATATCTCTTAGTTGGAAGGTAAAGTGTCTTACGTGTACTAAAATGAGTTTAGACTCAGGAAGACTAAAGTGATTATGCTATGTATATCCTGGTGGAAGGTGTTATACTGAAATACTAGATTGATGCAAAGTAGGTGGGTGGATTCGAATGTGTAATTGAAGGGTATTTGATATGTCTTATGATGCGAGCAGGTGTAGCGCAGGTTCAGGTATAAATTGTGATAATATGATTCGTATAGTATTGAGATTTAATGTTGTTGAAATACATTGTGATGTCTTGTTGAGTTGTGGATGTATTGCTTGAATGGTTTGGTGATTCTCTGACAGGTGGATAGGCGAATTTACAAAGGAAACTCTGGCGAAATTTTTGGAAAATTTTGGGACATAGAAAAGATTTCTATCACCTAAAGAGAGTAGGCTTAACTGTTGTGTGTGTATAAATGCAAGAGTTGCAGAAGAGTTAAGGTCTCTGATGATTCGAGTCTCTGTCAAGGCTCGTAAATGACTTGAGATTAATATCACTATAACATTGTGGCATCATTTGAGTAAGAATGCTATAAGTGGCTAAATGTGCTTTGATGAATGGCTCCGAGCCAAGTTGGGGAGGTTGTTATTGATTAACTGATTGCACTGTTGTGTGCTATGTTGGTTCTGTCTCCAGTCTGTTGGGAAAATTCGTATAAACGTTATGGTGCTTCGTAGATGTGAAGAAATACTAGGATGACTTGAACTGCTGTTGGTAAAAAATGTTCGATGTATAGAAAAGAAAGATAGCTAATTGCATCTGTATGAAATCATGTTCTGCGGTGTCAGAGTTCTAACAAGGCACGAGTGGTTCTGTTTAATAACACAGTTGGATTATAATTGAATAAGGGTGAATGACGCCCGAGAATGGTTTTACGGTGTTTAAGATTTTGCTTGTAACAGTCAGGTGTATTAAGATTGTGTATATGGCAAAAGACGGTGGTTTCGTTAGAAGAAATCAAGACTTGTGTTATGTTATGTAAATGATGGGATTCTATGTATCCGTATTGGGAGGTAATGATAACGAATTCCAAATCGCAGGAAGTTCTTCAAAATAAAGCATTGTAGAATGTGGTACTTATGGGAAACATTGAGTGAGTATTCAGCGGCCTGTGAGCCTGAGACCGTGTAGTCTTATGTATGAGTCTCGTGTGGTAACCTGAGTTGAGGTATTGTTGTGCTACAGTAAAGGCTAATATTAAATTAAAGATGAATCAGAAAGGAAAATGGAGTAACTTGTTAATAAACCGGAACGGTATGATATGGATACAGTTAATTCCCGGTATGTGTTCGAAGTGATAAGTCTTGCAGCTATGGTGCAACCAAGCTCTTGAGTGCTGGCAGTTGCGTAGCTCGATGTGGGTAGAAGGACTCAGTCCTAGCAGCTAAACTTATGTAATGGATTGGGAGAAAGAGTTTGGGATAGGTCTTACCGTGGTTTAAAAGTGAGTATATTCCTGTCGGTATGCAAAGCTTGGAATGTGTAATGAGTTTTCTCTATATGGGATCATGAAAGGCCTTGACTAGTTGAGTGCGCCGATGTTTGCGGCGTAGGAAGGGGATATGAATTCCCATATTTTCTTAGTGTGGTATGGTATATGCGATGTGTTATGGAAAGTTGATAATGGCATATTCAAGGCTTTGAGATTTGTTCATAATATATGGGAAGTCATTAAAAATTATTGAGCAGCGCGGGCAGTTGCAGGTGAATTTAGAATCGATCTTTCTGGTGATTAAGGAAAATGGTACTGCTATTCTAGTAATTTGGCAGGGTATATGGTCCAAAAGGAAAAGGTAATATAAACTGATAATATCTAGTGGTATGGTGGTATTCTCTTGTTGGATCGACTGTAATAATTGAGTCGTTGATGGCATAGTGAAATTTCCGAATGGCTTTCGTGGTATGAATGGACGCTTGATGTGCGTTATGTATTCGTACGGTGGAGTGTGGAATCAGGATAGTGATTCATGTGTTATATATGTGTTGGAGACTTGAAGTTCTCGTAAATCCGCCTATGCAGTGGTTGTATATCGTTTGTATCGGCACCGTTTAGTGGTTATTGGAAATCGGAAGCCCTAGTGGCTCTCTCTCAACTTGATATGACGAATTTGGATTATGATATATGATTGCAGACTAGTTGTCATAAGTCAGGTTGTCTAGACTAATGTGATATGGACTAAATCCGAAAAATATCACAACTGCGTGGCAGAGCGCATCGGATCATATTCCATCAAGGTAAATGTACCCTAGGGCCAGCGGACGGCTGGTAGGTATTGCTTTGTCAGTTGGGCCTTCGTGGTGGATGTCAGTGTAGAGGCTTCTACCATGGATTCAGTTCTGGTATTGGGGAAATTTGCCTGACGCGTTTCTTGTGTCCGAGCTTTAGCAAGGGTTTTATATGGATCGGGTGGCGCGCCGCCACAGGTATGGTTATTTGGATTGGGTGGCACGCCGCCACGGGTATGGTATCTGGATCGGGTGGCACGCTGCCACGGGTATGTCATTGGAGCGGGTTGCACACCGCAACGGTGTAATGTGAAAATAGAGTTAGTTATATGTTACCTGGTATACAATACTTCTTGGCTTCTGAGGAAAAGTCCGTATTGAGTATCGCTCGGCGAATGGCACATCGGTTGTGTCTTTTCAGGACTTGATAGCGTATATTAATTGTTTCACCGTGGGTGAGATTGATTGCTTGGTTTCGGCCCTAAATATGTGCGTGGCTGACCGTTTTAAGCATGGTGACTTGAGGTGCTCCATGAGTAATAGTGTTTGGATAGAATCATGGGCTATGGCAAGGCCACGTGATGTTATGACCTTTCGAGGAGGATTCAAGTACCCTAATTCTATGATGTGAGACGAGATCTCAGTTCTATGTTATGATGGTACGGGTGAATTGAACTATAGCTCTTTTGTGTGAGTTAGTTGTCATGATTCGAGTGTGTTCGGATCGTTTTTTTTATTGGAGCCTGTGTTGTGATCATTGTGGCTTAGGCCGATGTTGAGGTGTCGTGTCACCAATGCGGTGTGTTATAATCGACAAGATCGTTGGAGTCATTAATGAGTACGAGCATATTTGATCTCAGCTCGTTAGAAAAGTAATATCGAGGTTTGGCTCCGAAATCTATTGTGGTCATATGAGTAAAGTGATGCAAAGTGTGAATTCAACAAATTTATGCATTAATGTTTGGGTACAACATGTGGAGATTGATATGGTGGTCGAATGATGGAAACAGACTTGGCAGGAAATTCAGGATGTTGGAATTTGGCCTAATGGCTTATTCGCTTGAATAAAGAATTATATCTACAGAATTATATAGCTAATATGCTCAACTAAGTAGTGGTAGCACCGGAAGGTGCATGATGTGTTAAACAAGTTATTTGAGACTACATCATTGTAGTTCTCAGCACGTTCGAGGACGAACGTATGTTTAAGAACGGGAGATTGTAACAACCCGAACGGTCGTTTTGAGCTCTAGCGTGTCATTCAGCAGATTGAGGCCATGAACAACTTCATCTCGGGTATATTGACTTGTGTGTATGGTCAGAATTAAAATTCCAGGAAGTTTGGAGTCAAATCTAAATGGAAATTCTCATTTTGAAAGCTTAAAGTTGAAGAACTGAACTACGATTGGAATTTTGCGTAAATGACCTCGGAATTGGGATCTAAAAGTTCCAACATGCTCGTATGATGATTTTAAACTTGGACGTATGTCCGGATTTGGTTTTTGATAACCCGTGAGCATTTCAGCATATATGGTGGAAGTTAGTATTTTAGAAGGATTTCATAAATTTGGGTTGGAAGGCATTTTTAGAGTTATAGATGTCCGTTTGGGATTCCGAGTCTGCGAATAGATCCATATGGTGATTTTGGAGTTGGGAACGCGATCGGAAGTGAATTCGGGTGTCCGGAGGTCATTTTGAAGTCATTTGGCAAAATATATGAATTTGAAGGTTTATGAGAAAATTCGACCGGAAGTGAAAATTTTGATATCGGGGTCGGAATGCAATTCCGAAAGTTCGTGCAAGTCCGTAATGTCGAGTGTGACTTGTGTGCAAATCTTGAGTCAATTCGGATTGATTTTGGTAGGAAATGAAACAATTAATCTCTTTAAGGAAAGCTTAAGTTGGAAAAGTCAACTCAACGTTGACTTATGAGTTCGAGGGATCGGAACTAAATTCCGATGATTCGGTTAGTTTCGGTGGATGATTTAAGACTTAGGAGCACAATCGGAAGTAATTTTGGAGGTCCGGTGAAGAAGTTAGCCTTTTTTGGCGAAGTTGGAATTTTGGCGGAATCCGATCGATAGGTGAGATTTTGATCCGGGAGTCGGAATGGAATTCCGACAAATGCAGTAGCTCCGTTAGCTGATTTTGGATGTGCCTGCAAAATTTCAGGTCATTCGGAGGTCGTTTGGTCGGGTTTTTGATCGAATGTTGGTTGCGGAAGTTTAAATGAAAACTTAGGCTTGAATTTGCTTGGATTCGATGTTTTCCGTGTTTAAGGCGTGTTTTTATGATTGGAACAAGTTTGCATCGTGTTATGGAGTATGTTGGTGGTTTTCGTTGGGGGCCCGGGGGCCTCGGGATGAATTCGGGGGTCCAAACGGACCATTTAGAGCCAAAGTGAGCAGCTGATTCCTGCACTAATTGCAGCAGATTTTCAGCAATTTTCGGCTACTTTGAGAGCTGATATCTTGTAATATATAAGGAATCACAAAAAGTGCAAAACATGAAAGTTGTAGAACATCGTGTCTAGTTTCCAGAAAGCTAAAGAACTCATAATTTGGACATCTGTACTAGAAGTTATGATCGGCGGAAAATGACTGCTGGAGCAATAGGATGTACAACTTGTACAGCGCAGCAGGGTACAACCCGACGAAGCACAGACAGATTCTTTATTACACGAAATTGGGTTATTTCTTTCATTGATTTCATTTCGTTTGGATGATATTGGAGAGCTTCAAGAGGGGATTTCACCGGGTAAACATCGGAGGTAAGATTCTTGACTCAAAAACATAATTTTATGGTAAAATTAACATCAATCTTCATGAATTTGGGTAGAAATTGTGAAGGATTGTGGCCTAGAAATTGAAAACGAAAATTTGGGTTTTGAAAGGCCAATTGAACTCCGATTTTGATAAATTTTATATGCACGGACTCGTGGCGAGACGAGGATCGTGTTGGTACTAATTTCGGAATTTTCCGAGCAGCGGGCCCGGGGTCGGGTTTTTACCAACTTAGTGTATTTATGCAAATTTCATGTAAATTGAAATGGGTTATGATTCTTTGACCCGTATTTGACACAATTATTGTGGTTTGTATAGATTCTACACGATAAGCGGCGAATTCCAAAGGAAAGGGCATTGCGGACGAGTCTACGACCGGCTAGAGGTGAGTAGTTTGTGTATATGGTAGCTTGAGGGTTCGAAACCCCGGCTTAGCACATTGTGACGCTTGTAGGGCGTGGCTCGCACACCGTGGCAGGTGCGGAATTGATTGTGACCTGGGGATTGAGACTTGGTCCATCCCGGATATGGATAAAAATGCTATTAGTGATAGAAATACATTGTGTTTGACATATTTGTGGGTTGTAAGCCTTGTTTGGGGCCTTGTGCCGACCTGTAGTATCCCTAGGGGATAGTATTTATGTGATAGCTATATTTGCTTAATCACTGATCTCAGTCCTGGAAATTGAAATCACGGTATTGAAATGCTAAGTCACCGGCTTTTGCAAATTAAATAAAAGTTAAAGTATTTTTCATAAATTATGAATTGGAAACTGGAATTAAGAAAAATGAACTGTTTGTGACTTATCTGATTATTGTGGACTGAGGATGGATCGGGCTGCACGCCGCAGCGGTTATTATGATATGAGGATCGGGCTGCACGCCGCAGCGATATTTGCGCTTGGGCTGTAGGAGCCCCTCCGGAGTCTGTACACACCCCCAGTGAGCGCCGTCGACGTTAAATGGATCGGGCTACACGCCGTAGCGGTTATGTGCATTGCATTGCATCTTTATTTGTTAAATTTTTCGGTGGTAGCTATATTGTATTGTTGATACTAGTTCGTAGGAGATTCGGACTGTAGTTTAGCTTCATATTGTGGTATTCTGTGGATTTCCTACTTTCAGCTGCTTTTATATATTTATTACTCACTGAGTACTTAGTACTCACCCCTACTCCCTGCACCTTTGTGTGCAGATTCAGGTACACAGGAGGGATAGACGAGCACTCCAGCTTTTATCAGTATTTATCCGAGTTGCTGAGGTAGCTGCTGGCGTTCGCAGGACCTGGCTTCTCTTCTTATTCTATTTTTCCTTTGTATATAAATTATTCGGACTTTAGTATTTGGATCAGATATTGTTATCCGATCTTGTTTAGAGGCTCCAGACTCGTGACCCTAGATCTTTGGGGTGGATATTCAGTTTAGCTTTATTGTTGATATTAATGTTCAGGTTATTGATTTGAGCTTCATGCTCGGGATGAGAGTGTAAATGGTCGGGCTTGCCTAGCAGTTGTGTTGGGCGCCATTACGACCGGGATTGGGGTCGTGACAGATGGGGACTTCTTATCAGCTGGTAGTGTAGATTGCTCGGAAGATTGAAGGCTAATGTCTAAGAGGTAGAGAGCAGATGCAACAAGACAAGAGGAATCAATTCTTTAAAGAGTTTAGAGGTACCCCAGCTAGGGGCAGAGGTCAGTTTGGGAGGGGGAAGCCCAACATGCCCCCATATTCAGCATCACCACCTCCTCGAGGTGCTCCAGCGGCCCCTATCTCAGTACCATACTAGAGAGTTCTTACCGCTCGCCAGCTATTCAGGGTTCTTCTAGTGGGTATTCAAGTCCTAGGGTTCTTCCAGCTCTTACTTTAATGCTATACCAGAGAGTTCATATCGCCCGCCGGCTATTCAGGCTTGTTCTAGTAGGTCTATAGATTATTAGGGTCATACATCAGGGCAGCAAGTCAGTGCACCCGGGGGTTAGTTTGAGTTTGGAGATCTATGTCATATGAGGAGGTACTAACCTAAAATATGGGGCAAGGTAATTTAGTAGGGTCAAGAGCCTATAATTACAACATTGGCTTTCCAACCGCCTACAGGCCAAGGGCAGACTGGTAGGGGCCTTCCTAGAGGTGGAGATTAGGTAGTAAGAGTTCATCGAGCTATTGTTCAGTCAGGTACGGGCCAGCCAGCTGGCACTCCCGCCAGATTTTATGCTTTTCCGGCCAAACCAAATATATTAGCCTAAGATGTCGTTATCACATGTATTATTTTCGTTTTCGGTAGGGAAGCTTCATTACTATTTGATCCAAGGTCAATCTATTCATATGTATCATCTCTATTTGTGCATTTATTATATATTCCTTGTTAGTCCTTGGGTACTCCTGTTCATGTGTCCACTCTTGTGGGTGATTCCGTGGTAGGGATCATATCTGTTGGTCCTGTGTGGTCTCATTTTGTTGTTTTGAGACTAGAGAAGATCTCATGTTACTTGATATGACCGACTTTGAGGTCATCCTGGGCATGGACTAGTTATCCTTGTATCAAGCCATCCAAGATTTTCACGCCAAGACTGTTACTTTGGCGATGTCATAGTTGACAAGGTTGGAGTGGAAGGGTTTCTCAGTTAGTACATCTAGTTGGGTTATTTCTTTCCTGAAGGCTCGATATATGGCCGAGAAGGGTTGTTTGAATTATCTATCTTATGTTCGGGGACACCATAATAAAGTCTCTGATGATTGATTTCGTTCCAGTAGTCCGGGAGTTCAACGATGTGTTCCCTTCTAACCTTCCAAGCATGCTAGCGGGTCATGATATTCATTTATGTATCGATTTGGATTTCAATACCTAGCCTATATCTATCACACCGTATTGTATGGCTCCGAAAGAGTTGAATTAGTGGTTTTTAGAGTTGTTAGAAAAGGGGTTTGTAAGACCGAGTACGTCACCTTAGGGTGCACCATTGTTGTTTGTGAAGAAGAAGGATGTCACTATACAGATGTGCATTGATTACTGCTAGTTGAATAAGGCTACTATCAAGAACAAGTACTCATTGCCATGCATATGTTTTCTTCGAAAAGTTGCAAGGTGATAGGGTGTTCTCTAAGATGACTTTAGATTAGTGTATCATCAGCTGATGATTCGGGACTTTGATGTCCCGAAGACTGCCTTCCATACTAGATATGGCCATTTTGAGTTTCTAGTGATGTCCTTCAACTTGACTAATGCCCAACGGCATTTATGGACTTGATGAACAAGGTGTTAATGCATTATAGTGATTCCTTTGTTATTGTCTTCATTGATGACATCTTGATCTACTCAAGTAGCCTGGGGATCACGAGCAACATTTGAGAGTAGTGCTCCAGACATTGCGAGAGCAAAAGCTATATGTTAAGTTCTCCAAGTGTGAGTTTTGGCTTGAGTCGGTAGCATTCTTGGGGCATGTTATATCAGGAGAGGGTATTAAAGTGGATCTTAAGAAGATTGAGGTAGTTCAGAGTTGGCCACGCCCTACTTCAGTGACTGAGATCATGAGTTTCTTAGGGTTAGTAGGTTATTACATCACCTTTGACTAGATTAACCCAGAAGGGTGCTCCTTTCTGTTGGTCCGATAATTGTGAGGCGACCTTTCAGAAGCTCTAGATAGCTTTGACTACTTCACCGTTCTTGTATTGCCTTCAGATTAGGGATGTATATGTTATATTGTGACACTTCATACGTTGGCTTGGGATGTGTATTGATGTAGAAGGGGCGAGTTACTGCATATGCTTCACGTCAACTGAAGATTCATGAGAAGAATTACCATGTGCACGACCTAGAGTTAGCAGCAATTGTTCATGCTCTTAAGATATGAAGGCATTATCTATATGTGGTGTCATGTGAGGTCTATATTCTTACAACACTTATTCAAGCATAGGGATCTCAATTTGATGCACGTATATGGCTTGGGTTACTGAACATTTATGACATCACCATTCTTTATCATCTGAGAAAGGAAAATGTGGTCGTGGATGCCTTAAGCAAGAACGAAGAGATTATGGGTAGCTTGGCATTCATTTCAACAGATAAGAGGCCATTAGCTTTGGACATTCAGTCATTGGCTAATAGACTTTTGAGGTTGGATATTTTAGAGCCCAGTCGAGTCCTTGCGTGTGTTGTTGCTCAGTCTTTATTATTAGATAGATCAAGGCTTGGCAGTTTGATGATCTGTATTTGGCAATCCTCAAAGAGACGGGGCTATAACATAGTGCCAAGGAGGTTTCTATTGGCGATGATGGTGTTATGCGACTCTAGGGTCACCTATGTGTTCCTAATGTCGATGTCTTGAGGGAGAGAATTCTAGATGAGGCACATGGTTCACGGTATTTTACTCATCCAGGTGCTACAAAGATGTATCATAACCTGAGGCAGCATTATTGATGGCTGCGGATGAAGAATGACATAGTTGAATATGTGGCTAGGTGCTTGAATTGCCTGCAGGTTAAATATGAGCGCCTGAGGCCAGGTGGCCTACTTCAATAGATGCGTATATTTTAGTGAAAATGGGAGCACATTACTATGGACTTCGTAATTGAGTTGCTGCGAACTTTGCAGATGTTTGATGTAGTTTGGGTCATCGTCAACAAGTTAACCAAGTCGGCACACTTCATTCCAGTGGTGACTACTTATAATTAAGAGAGGTTGGCTCAGATCTACATTCGGGAGATAGTTTGGTTGCAGGGTGTGCCTGTTTCCATCATATGAGATAGAGGCCCTCATTTAACTTCCTTTTTCTAGAGAGCTGTACAGTGAGTTGGGGACCCGTTTAGATCTCAACAGCATTTCACCCGCAGACCGACAAGCAATCGGAGTGGACAATTCAGATTTTGGAGGACATGCTTAGAGCATGTGTGATTGACTTTGGAGGGAAGTTGGATCAGTTCTTTCCTTTGGAAAAGTTTTCTTACAATAACAATTATCAGTCCAGCATCGAGATGGCTCCATTTAAGTCTTTATATGTTCAGCGATGTCGATCTTCTATCGGGTGGTTTGAGCCTAGCGAGGCTAAGTTGTATGGTATAGATTTGGTGAAAGATGCCTTGGAAAAGGTAAAGTTGATTTAGTAAAGATTTCGCACATCTCAGTCCATATAAAAGAGTTATGTATATCAAAAGGCACGTGATGTATCATTCATGGTCGGCGAGAAGGTTCTCTTTAAAGTCTTGCCGATGAAGGGTATTATGAGATTCAGAAAGAAAGGCAAGTTGAGCCCTATGTTTATAGGCCCATTTGAGGCATTGAGGCACTGAGGCAGGTTGGGAAGGTTGCTTATGAACTTGCTTTACCCCCATATTATCGAGAGTTCATTTAGTTTTTCATGTGTCTGTGCTTCAGAGGTATTACGCCGAATTGTCTCATATGTTATACTTCAATACTATTTAGCTAGATGAGAGTTTGGGGTATGCGGAGGAGCCTATTAACATTGTTGATAGACATGATCGTCAACTGAGATCCAAGAGGAATTCTGAGGTAAAGGTTCATTGGAGGGGCCAACCAGTCGAGGAGGCAACCTGGGAGTCTGAGGAGGACATGCAGAGCAGATATCCACACTTATTTCGCACTTCAGGTATGAATCTAAACCCGTTCGAGGACGAACATTTATTTAAGAGGTGGAGAATGTAACAACCCAACTGATTATTTTGATTTCTAGAACCCCGTTCCCCTAAATAAGACTTTCCGTACTTGCTTTTCCTAATTTATGATTTTCGACGATGGTTGGTTTTGGATTTGGAGGAGTTTAGGTTAAAATCGGAAAACTTGATTCCTTAAGGTTAGCTTAAAAGGCCAAGTTTGACTTTGGTCAATATTTTGAGTAAATAACCTCAGAATTAGGATTTGAAGGTTCCAACACATTCGTATGATAATTTTGGACTTGGGTGTATGTCCGGATCGGCTTTTGGATGACCTAGGAGGGCTTTAGCGCCTAATAGCGAAAGTTGATTCCTTAAGGATTTTGAAGTTCTTTAAATTTGGTTTGGAGCGGATTTTTGTGATATCAAGTTCCGAACGGAATTTCGAGATAGGTAGTAGTTCCATAATGTCATTTAAGACTTGCACGCAAAATTTAGTGTCAATCTGAGTAGTATAAGTGTGTTTCATCATATTGGAGCGCTTTTACCCACATCGAGCTACGCAACTGCCAGCACTCAAGAGCTTTGTTGCACCATATCTACAAGACTCATTACTTCGAACACATACCATTTCGGCTTATTAACAAGTTGCTCCATTTACCCAATTTCCTTTCTGATTCATCTAAAATTTAAAATTCTCTTTACTGTAGCACCACAATACCTCAAATCATGTTACCCCACAAGACTCGTACATAAGACCACATGGTCTAAGACCCATAGGCCACTGAATACTCTCTCAATGTTTCTTAGAAGTACCACATTCTACCACACTTTATTTTGAAGAACTTCCTGCGATTTTGAATTTGTTATAATTACTTCACAGTACGGATACATAGAATCCCATCATTCACATGATATAACGCAAGCCTTGATATTTTCTAATGAAACCGCCGTCTTTAGCCACAAACACAATCGTAAGGCACCTGACTGTTGCAAGCGAAATCTTGAACACTTCAAAACCATACTCGGGCATCACTCACCCTTATTCAGCTATAATTCAACTGTCCTATTGAGTAGAACCACTCGTGTTTTGTTAGAACTCTGACATCGCAGAACATGATTACTTACAGGTACAATTCGCTATCCTTCTTTTCTATACACCGAACATTCCTTATCAACAGTAGTTCAAAACATCCTAGTACTTCTTCACATCTACGAAGCACCATAACCTTGTCAGAATTTTCCCAACATACTTAAAGGCAGTGCCCACATAGCACACAACCGTGCAATTAGTTATTTAATAGCAACCTCCCCAACTTGGCTCGAAGCCATTCATCAAAGCACTTTTAACCACTCATATCATTATTACTCAAGTGATGCCGAAATGTTACAATGAGATTAAACTCGAGTCATTCATAAGCTTTGGTGGAGACTTGAATCATCAAAAATTTTAACTCTTCTACAATTCTTGCATTTAGTTACACAACAGTTAAGCCCACTCCTTGAGTCCCAAAATATTCAAAAATTTCGGCAGAGTTTCCTTTGTAATTGGGCCAATCCACCTGCCAGAGAACCACCAAAATCATCCTAACAACACGTCCACAAATTGAAAAAGCATCACATAGTATATCAAGAACATTAATCTCAATACCACCTGTATTATATTATCAAAATTGATACGTGGACATGCGTTTCACCTATTTGAATCATAACACATTGAAAATACATTTCAACCTTCCATTATCTGGGCTATGCCACCAAGTAAGAACATTTTCTTTCCTTAATATTTTTGTATACCTTCCACTGCCATACACATTACACAGTACCAACATACTCATTACATAGCTATCTAGCACCCATTCCCACAATTAGGGACAATACTAAGCATATAAGTTCATAATACTAGCTCGCAAAATTAGCACCTCGGTGCTCAAGCCATAGGCAAAGATTCGGACTCAAGTCCTTCGGACCGGCCCAACATAAAACTTACGGAGATTACATCTCGCCCCTCAATCGGGGAATCACAAGTCATCAAGGCAATCATATTACTGAGCGCTCGAGTGCGCATACAAACGTGTGAAAGGAATCTCAAGAATTATATCTCAAACTGAATTAAGTACGCACGATAAGAATTCCAAGAAAATGAAGTGTTTCCTAAAAGGTTTGCAGCCTCCCGAGGATAAGTACAGGTGTCCCCATACCGATCCACAAGACTCTACCAACCGGCTCAAGACTCATGAGGCCTAGTAACCTAGGCTCTGATACCAACTTGTCACGACCCCAAAACCGATTGTGATGGCGCCCAGCACATTGCTAGGCCAGCCCGACCAACCATTCATAACATAGAGCTATCAACTCTCACTTTACCCTTTTAGGCATAAACAACAATAATATAATGAAATTCCATCTAGCACATTGTGGATAGATATCCCAAAACCATTATAAACCTCCCACCGAATCAGGAGTCATAAGTCATAAGCCTCTACAAGAATTTATAAACTGTGATAGTGTATACAACTGTGCACAAGTGTGGGATAGACAGGAACAAAAATAAAGATAAACTAGAGAGTCAGGTCCTGCGGACGCTGGCAGCTACCTCGACTGTCCAAATGCAACTTTTGAGCAACTATAGAATCAGCCCTGCTGGATGTACCTGGATCTGCACACAAGGTGCAGGGAGTCGGGTGTGAGTACTTCCAACTCAGTGGTAATAAAAGTAAATAATACTGAAGGAAAGAAAACCACGCAAAGCACTATCTCATGCTACATAATACAGAACTATCTTTAAACTTCAATACATTATCGTTTTATTCCATTTCAGCAAATATGAGTAGATTATTTTGAAATCTCATTTTTTTAACTTTCTTTCTTTCATGATAGCATACCAATACCTGGGTACAACCTCAAGCAGTGCAAGTCTGCACTCAAATCAGCCCCTTGGGCTCAGCACTCCTTAACAAATACTGCCAGGAGATCTGGTCAATAAGGCAAATAATGTATGTGTGCCAGTAATGTATGAGTGCTAAATGTTATGCCACGTAGTACACGTAAACCAATGTATGTATGCCATACAGTGCATATGACGCTATGGCGCACAACCCGAACCATGCAAAGGCGCCCGCGCTCACTGTGGGGGTTCAGACTTTGGAGGGGCTCCTACAGCCCAAGCGCAATATCAATATCACACCTGCTGCGGCGCGCAACCCGATCCATATACCACTGTGGCGTGCAGTCCGATCCATGCATGTGTATGCATATGCTCACATAACTTGTCATGTCCTAACATATGTCCCTCGGCCCCAATCAGTCTAACAAATAATCAAGAAAGCCCCTCGGGCAACAATATCATATTAGCTCACAGCTAGAAATGTCATTAAGACCTTGTTCAAGTTTTTCATAACTTTATAAAAATGCGGAGTAGCAAAAATACCATTTGAAAACTTAAATTGAGTTAGAAATATGCACAGTGTTATCAAGACAGTGATGCCAATCCCTGAAGGATTCAAATAATCGGCACGAAGCCCAAGCATGATAATTAATATCTTTTATTAGGATGTCAATTCAATTTCAAGCAATTATGTGTTATTATTTATTAAGCGGGACGGACCAAGTCACAATCCCCAATGGTGCTCCACCCTACGCCCGTTATCCGGCGTGCAAGTCACCTCAATACAGCACTAGGATGTGCAAGTCCGAGGTTTACAAACCCTCAGGCCATCATTTACAAGTATTACCCACCTCGATCCGGCGAGAATTCTAGTCCGCGACGCTTTTGCTCCTCAACCGGCCTCCTCGCGCTTCCAATCTATCCAAATTCAAACAAACATCGATGAATCTCGATTTCTAAAAGATGGGGTTTTAGCCGTACATATCTGAAATTCGCCCCTTAATGATACTACAATGATCCAATACAGTTATGTAACTTCAATCTACAATACCACATTCAATAGGGCCAATATTAGTCATAAATCCCATAACTTGTGCCATCTAGGCCTATTATCAAATATCTTGTAGGCATAAATATTTACACCTCTTAACTATAGCATTGGTTCCTCCAACTATCACCATTAACCAACAATTCATCTCCCTATCATTCTTTAGCAATTTATACTCCTAACATCACGTGTGTGATCAACCATTGACACCCACACCAACAAAATTCCAACAATATACACATTTAAATCCCTACCATGTTCATGTATTTAAATTGGGGATTTATGGCTTCCAACAACCATACTATAAGTTGTAATACTTAATTCATACTCATATTCCCATAATAACACCATATGTGTAAGTCTAAGGTGTAGGATTACCTCTTGTAGATCAAATCTTGAAAGACAACTTTGGGGTGTTCTTGAGATTTTGAAGAAATCCTATGAAATCCAACCAAAATCATGTTGTAACTAGTGATTGAGAAGAGAAATCACCTTGAAAACACACTTAAAAGCTTACCTTAGGAGTGCAATTGAGTGCCTTGGTCGAATTGGGGGTGTTGTGGAAGCCCTAGGCTTGAGAAATGACTCAAGTTCTGTCATTTCCCGTCCTTAGGTATATTTAAGGCCTGCTACTAGCGCGCCCGCGCTAATTAGCGCGGGTTGAGGCTGAATATAACCCAATTAGCGCGAGTTACTAGCGCTCCCGCGCTAAGGCCGCGCTACTGACACATGCCCAGTAAAAGGGTCATAACTTTCTGTATAGACCTCCAAATGACACACGGTTTGTTGCGTTGGAAACTAGACTCAAAGGGTTTTAATTGGGTAGGTTGAGGGTCACACAAATAATTATATGACCGGAGATATGATCGTTTAAATTGAGGTCTTGTGCACACTCATTTCCATCTTCGCCTATTATGAAGTTTTCCAACTTCAAAAATTCCCGTTAACCATCCGAAATCACCCCGAGGCCCCCGGGACCTCAACAAAAAATACCAACACCTCCTAAATCATCATACAAACTTGTTCCAATCATCGACATGCATCAAACAATGCCAAGACCATCAAATTACATCGAATTCAAGCCTAAGTTCTTCTAAAACTTCCAAAACACGCATTTAATCAAAAACCCAACCAAACCACGTCCGAATGACCTGAAATTTAGTAAACATATCCCAAATCACCTAAAGAAGCTATGTCAACTATTGAAATTCTATTTCGATCCTCGAATTAAAATCTCACCTATCAACTGGAAGTCGCCAAAATAGGCTAACTTCTTCACCGGACCTCCAAAATTACTTCCGATTGTGCTCTTAAGCCTTAAATCATCACCCGAAGCTAACCAAATCATCGGAATTCAATTACGATCCTTCTAAATCACAAGTCAACCTTCTATTGACTTTTCCAATTTACGCCTTCTTAAAAGAGACTACGTGCCTCATTTCCAACTAAAATCAATCCAATTCTACCCGATCAACTCAAATACTGATATTGAAACATATAGCAACATAATACGGGGAAAATAGGGTAATAATACCTTAGACGATGGGTCGGGTCATCACATTCTCCCCAACTTAAATTGACGCTCGTCCTTGAGTGGACCTTGAGTTGTACTAGAAGCAACCCAATAGCTGAATAGGCTTACCAAGCATGTACTAGGGGTGATACCACTTCACCCTATCTATCATAAGTCCAATAACACAGTATAGCTGAATTTCCAGAGTCTATCTGAACCATAAACCACATTGCACTCTCCGAAATCATATCCCTAATCACAACAATTGGCCACAATAGCCAAATACTAGTAGAAAAACCTTTCTCATTAGATAGAGTCTTATTCCAACACCTTCATATCCTACTCACGGCAGCTGAAGCACGCGATATACCGAACCCATCTCTCGGGTCAACCATTCATGAATCCATTTCCCTTTTAACTGATACCACAATAGATTTTGGAGCCAAACCTCGATATTACCTCTCTAACGAACTGAGATCAAATATGCTCGTACTCATTAATGACTCAAATGATCATTTCGGTTATAACACACCGCACTGGTGATATGACACATCAACACCGGCCTAAGCGGTGACGAGCAAAACACTAGCTCCATAAGAAACATCTAAACATACTCAAATTATGACAACTAACTCTAACAACAGGGCTGTAATTCAATTCCTTTGTACCATCATAACATATAACTGAGATCCCATCTCACATCATAGGAATGGAGTGCACGACTCATTCTCGAAAGGTCATAACATCACGTGGCCTTGCCACGACTCACGATTCTATCCAAGCACTATTACTCATGGAGCACCTCAAGTCACCATGCTCAAAACGGTCAGCCACGCACATATTTAGGTCTGAACTCAAGCAATCAATCACACCCGCGGTGATACGATTAATATACGCTATCAAATCCTGAAAAGACACAAAATGTGCTATTCCCCGAACGATACCAATACGGACTATTCCTCGGAAGCTAGGAACTATTGTATACAAGGTAACATATATGAAACTATATTTTCCACATCACCCTGTTGCGGCGCGCAACCCGTTCCAACAACATTCCTGTGGCGGCGTGCCACCCGATCCAGATACCATACCTGTGGCGGCGTGCCACCCGATCTTGATACCATACATGTGGCGGCGTGCTACCCGATCCAGATACTATACTTGTGGCACCGTGCCACACGATCCACGCATAAATCTAGCAAAAGGGAATGCACATCGGGTCATGTTGCTCATTGCAACTAATATATATATATATATTTAGCCTCAAGCTCGGCCACATGAAACACATCCGACAAAGTTCCTCAATACTGGAGCTGAATCAATGGTAGATACCTCTACACTGACATCCGCCACGAATGCCCAACTAACAAAGTAATACCTGCCAGCCGTCCGCTGGTCCTAGGGTATATCTACCCTGCAGGAGCATGATCTTATGCACTCAGCCACGCAGTTTGTGAAATTTTTCTAACATAATCTATATCACATTAGTCTAGAAAACCTGGCTTATGACAACCAGTCTGCAATCATATACCATTATTCAAATTCATCGTATCAAGTAACGAGAGAGGCATTAGGGCTTCCAATTTCCAATAACCGCTAAACGGTGCTGATACACGCGATATACCACCATTGTGTAGGCAGATTACGAGAACCTCTAGTCTCCAACACATATGTAACACATGAATCACTATGCCTGAATCAACACTCCACCGTACGAATACATAACGCACATCAAGCATCCATTCATACCACGATAGTCATTCAGAAATTTCCCTATGCCATCAACAACTCAATAATCACTGTCACTCCAACAAGGGGATACCACAATACTACTATGTATTATCAGTTTACATTACCTTGCCCTTTTGACCACATACTCTGCCAAATCACTAGAATAGCAGTACCATTTTCCTTTCTCACCAGAAAGATTGATTCTCAGATTATCTGCAGCTGCCCATGCTGCTTGAGAATTTTAATGACTTCCCATATGGAAGAAAAATCATTACACATTCCATGCTTCGCATACCGACAGGAAATATACTCATTTTCAAACCATGGTAAAACACATCACAAACTCTTTCTTCCAATTCGTTGCATAAGTTTAACTGCCAGGACTGAGCGCTTTTACCCACATCGAGCTACGCAACTGCCAGCACTCAAGAGCTTTGTTGCACCATATCTACAAGACTCATTACTTCGAACACATACCATTTCGGTTTATTAACAAGTTGCTCCATTTACCCAATTTCCTTTCTGATTCATCTTAAATTTAAAATTCTCTTTACTGTAGCACCACAATACCTCAAATCATGTTACCCCACGAGACTCGTACATAAGACCACATGGTCTAAGACCCATATGCCACTAAATACTCTCTCAATGTTTCCCAGAAGTACCACATTCCACCACACTTTATTTTGAAGAACTTCCTGAGATTTTGAATTTGGTATCATTACTTCCCTGTACGGATACATAGAATCCCATCATTCACATTATATAACGCAAGCCTTGATCTTTTCTAACGAAACCGTCATCTTTAGCCACAAACACAATCGTAAGGCACCTGACTGTTACAAGCAAAATCTTGAACACTGCAAAACCATTCTCGGGCATCACTCACCCTTATTCAGCTGTAATTCAACTGTCCTATTGAGTAGAACCACTCGTGTTTTGTTAGAACTCTGACATCGCAGAACATGATTACTTACAAGTACAATTCGCTATCTTTCTTTTCTATACACCGAACATTCTTTACCAATAGTAGTTCAAAACATCCTAGTATTTCTTCACATCTACGAAGCACCATAACCTTGTCCGAATTTTCCCAACATACTTAAAGACAGTGCCCACATAGCACACAACCGTGCAATTAGTTATTTAATAGCAACCTCCCCAACTTGGCTCGAAGCCATTCATCAAAGCACTTTTAACCACACATATCATTATTACTCAAGTGATGCCGAAATGTTACAATGAGATTAAACTCGAGTCATTCATAAGCTTTGGTGGATACTCGAATCATCAAAAATTTTAACTCTTCTACAATTCTTGCATTTAGTTACACAACAGTTAAGCCCACTCCTTAAGTCCCAAAATTTTCAAAAGTTTCGGCAGAGTTTCCTTTGTAATTATGCCAATCCACCTGCCCGAGAACCACCAAAATCATCCTAACAACACATCCACAAATTGACAAAGCATCACATTGTATATCAAGAACATTAATCTCAATACCACCTGTATTATATTATCAAAATTGATACGTGGACATGCGTTTCACCTAATTGAATCATAACACATTGAAAATACATTTCAACCTTCCATTATCTGGGCTATGCCACCAAGTACGAACATTTTCTTTCCTTAATATTTCTGTATACCTTCCACTGCCATACATATTACATAGTACCAACATACTCATTACGTAGCTATCTAGCCGCCATTCCCACAATTAGGGACAATACTGAACATATAAGTTCATAATACCAGCTCGCAAAATTAGCACCTCGGTGCTCAAGCCATAGGCAAAGATTCGGACTCAAGTCCTTCGGACCGGCCCAACATAAAACTTACGGAGATTACATCTCGCCCCTCAATCGGGGAATCACAAGTCATCAAGGCAATCATATTACTGAGCGCTCGAGTGCACATACAGATGTGTGAAATGAATCTCAAGAATTATATCTCAAACTGAATCAAGTACGCACGATAAGAATTCCAAGAAAGTGAAGTGTCTCCTAAAAGGTTTGCAGCCTCCCGAGGATAAGTACAGGCGTCCCCGTACCGATCCACAAGACTCTACCAACTGGCTCAAGACTCATGAGGCCTAGTAACCTAGGCTCTGATACCAACTTGTCACGACCCCAAAACCGATCGTAATGGCGCCCAGCACATTGCTAGGCTAGCCCGACCAACCATTCATAACATAGAGCTATCAGCTCTCACTTTACCCTTTTTAGGCATAAACAACAGTAATATAATGAAATGACATCTAGTACATCGTGGATAGATATCCCAAAACCAGTTTAAACCTCCCACCGAATCATGA